>CM038671.1:835207521-835472803 GCA_021605145.1 Aegilops bicornis | reverse complement strand
TCTATGTTCCCTCCATACTTTGATAACCAATCCATGCCTAATATCACATCCAATCCTTGGGATTCCAGAACTATTAGGTCTGAGGGGAAAACATAGTGTCCAATCCTTAATGGCGATCGATCACACCATTTACTAGCCATGTATTCTGCTCGGGTGAGGTTACTAGCATGGGTGACCTAAGGGCTTGGGTCGGTAATTTGTACTTATCCACAAATCCCCTTGATATGTCTGAATGCGATGCACCAAGATGTCGAAAAGAACAACTGCGATAAATGACTTAACCAAAACTTACCGATTCTTGCATCGGGCTGATCTTCAACCTCCTCCACATCAATGTGGTTCACATCCCCTGTTGAAAGGGTTGGGCTTCTTTCGAGCTTCCATTGCCATTTCCATTCTGGCCTTCTCGGGCGGTCATTTGCATAATGCCCAGTCTTGCGGCACTTAAAGCAAGTAAGGTGACTCAAGTCTACCTTGGATGGTGTTGACGGGTTGGTGCGGTTCTGTCCATTGCTTCCTCCATTCCCGTTCCCATTCTTGGTGCCATTATGGTTGTGTGAATTACCTCCTCCATGGGTATGCTGAAACTGAATTCCTGATTTATGGGTATAACGAGGCTTCTGCTGGGCTCCAGAGTTATACTTCCCCTGTCCATACTTCCGCTTGCGGTTCTTAATTTGCTGCTGCTTCCCTTCAATCATGAGGGCTCGGTCTACCAACTCCTGGTAGTTGTTGAAACTTGCTACCATCAACGGGATGCTGAACTCATCGTTCTGCCCTTCTAGAAACTTCTCCTGCTTAGCCGCATCTGTAGCAACGTCATCTGGGGCATAACGTGCTAACTTACTAAAATCATCCACATACTGGCCAACAGTCCTTCCTCCTTGGCGTAAGTTGCGAAACTCACGCTTCTTCATGGCCATGGCTCCTGCTGAAACATGGGCGGTCTGAAAAGCTTCTTTGGCGATCCCATGTGGCAAGGTGTCTCACGGGGTAAGTGGCTGTAAAATTCTCCCACCATGCTGCTGCGGGTCCTTCAAGCTGGTGTGCAGCAAACTTCACTCTTTCTCCATCTGTGCATCCTGCAGTGGTCAACTCCCTTCCTATCTTGCGGAGCCAATCATCTGCTACAATCGGCTCGGTGCTCTTTGGAATTCACCGGCGGATTCAGCCTAAGGAAACGAGTCAAGTGATCCGCGGGTGGTGGTTGTGGTGGGTTGTTGTTGTTGTTGTTGTTGTTGCCCTGGTTCTGCACCAATGTTTGAATCAAGGTGTTCTGCTGCTGAATCAATTGGGTGAACTCTGGCGGGAAAACGAACCCGGGGTCGCGTCTCGGAGGCATCTGATGGGTTTAGAAAAGACGAGAAATTAAGAATAGAATGAGGTCTAAGGGGAAACACTACCCAAATGCATATGAGCAAATGCACACAAAATCACTTCATTCAATCAAACAAAGGGCTTACAACGATCTAACTATACATGGCGATGCGTGTACTATAATGTTTACATGGAGGTAATACTACTAATATGTGGGGACTTCTACTAATTTGAACCGTGGAAGACTCCATGATGTCTGCTCAACCGTCTTCAAAGTCGGGTTCACTTGGATCCGAATCGGTGTCGTCGATGATGATGTAGTTGCTTGGACAGCCGACGTACTTGTCTTCATTCTTGAGCGCCAATTTCTTCTTGAGTTCTTCAATCTCATACTTAAGATCGTTATTGTGTCTTGCCAGAGCTACGATCTCGTCCATGTAGTCCTTGCGTGTAGTCTTTAGCTCTTCTTCAAGTTCGATGATCCTTCCTTTTGCATTCTGCAACTCTAACATATCATTGCACATCTGGTTCTCCTGGCGTCGAATGTGCTGGTTTAACTCCTGGATGAAAGCTGCAATGGATCTATCCTTCTTGGTGCTGACTATGTCCCATTGTTCGTCTCGGCGTCCGCAAATCTGGTAGATAGTGTCCTTGAGGTCTTCTTGATAAACTTCTCCAATGCGTCCCATGGTGATATGGGCTGCCATGCTCTTTCCCAGACTCCAAGTTGGTGCAATGAAAACACTATCTATAGGCTTGGTGATTGGGGCGAATGTCCTTCTGGAGCGTGAGCTTGAATCTTCAGTAGCTCCTCTTGAGCAGAGTGGCGTTGAAAGTTCGGTGAAGCTTGGTAATCCAATGTTCGTGCTTGGTGACTTCCTTCAAGTGAAATCCAAAAGGTGTGCCTTCATCTGGTTGGGCGTACTTGATCTTCGCGTCCGTCATCCTAAAGAGTAGAAAAGATGAGGAGTTAGAAAAATGGGAAGAGAGTAGTGATCTATGGCTTTAACTTAGTGGTCGTGTCCTACAGTCAGCGTGTGCTCTGATACCATCTCTGTAGCGACCGGACCCGAATGGATCAAGTCTCTGTGCTCAGGTGTCATCCCTGGATCGATGTCTTTGACACCACAATTACTTGAAGGATTTATAGCGAGTAGCAATCACACACTTATTACAACGTTGTCCACAAGGGAACTTATTACAATAATATGGCTTAAGGCCATCTAATAATAACAGCGAAGGCTTGGAAGATAAGCGAGTCCATCAACTCCATCGGCATCACTGAGTATAGAACCACGACCTAACACCTTACTCGTAAATGCGAAAAGTCTGCAACATGAAAGTTGCAGCCCGAAAAACGGGTCAGCACATGGAATATGCTGGCAATGTAACACATAGAGAGTAATGAAGGAATAAGCCTATACTACATGCATATATGGCTGGTGGTAAAGCTCTATGGTTACATTTTTGCATAAAGCTAGTTTTTCCCTACAACAAAGGAATAGTTTTATTTAACTATCATGGTGGTTGTTAAACATTGAGAATGGTTGACAGCATCCTCAATCCCAATTTAAAAGTACTCATCAAATCCCAATAACATTTATTAGAAGTAACATGTTGAGATTCACATGATATTCAAGTACTAGATACTCAAAACGTCCATAATCGGGGACACGGCTAATCATGATTAGTTTATACACTCTGCAGAGGTTTGCGCACTTTTCCCCACAAGACTCGATCGCCTCCGTTTGGTTCTCGCACTACATGGTGTTTGAGAGACAGATGATCGAGACTGATCTTTCGAAGTACTAGCACCTTACATGTGGGTAGACCGTACCAACCTACATCCCCTACATCAGCTAGCCTACCCGTAAGAGTTCGCACAACTTACTCAACTATGCGAGCCCATAATGGCTTGTGGCTGCACACGGAAGTTTCTAGTTTAAATAATCTCATGATCCCTTAGAGCACAGGTGGCGGTCCGAAGAAATACAGGCAAGTCTGATAGAAACCAGGTGCCTCAATCCACCCGGATGTGTGTTTAGGTTGCCACCTTAGATAAACCATTAATTAACAATCTCACATCTGTCATGGATATTCACTCACCCAATCCACGTCTACTAGCATAGCATGGCATAATAAGCAAACGTAGAAGTAACTCCCAAGGTTTCATAAGTAAAACAGGTAATTGGGTACTACCTCAATCTACTTCCCATCCCACAATTTAAGTTGATCCTAGACATGCAAGTGTTTGGGGAATAGGGCTAATGCATAAAAACTGGGTAGTAGAAAAGGTATGATCAAGTGTTACTTGCCTTGCTGATGATCCGCGAGACCTAGAGATTCGAAGTAACAAGCGGCGCACTCCGGGTGATCTAACGCAGACAAACAACAAGCATACAATAAGTACTCATCTAATGCACAGAGAAAACTCGAATAAGAGATCTAACCAGAGTCCAACTTAAGAACCCTGGTTGCAAAAGAATCGAATCAAACAAAGCATCGAAGGTCGAAAGTCGAGAGAGAACGACTCGGTTTTAGCTATTTAAAACTTGGTCAAAATTTACAGTAGCAAAACTTTGTTTAAGTAGGTTAGTCGGAATGGCGGTTTCGAAATGAAACTCCAGGCGCTTGATTCACCTGATTCTGATAAACGAGCGAGAAAATAAACAGATTTGAAAATTGGATCGGAAATCGAATTCGGAAAATAACGGATTAGATCCAATTAAAAGAAAAACGACGAACGGTTAACCGAACGGACGTTCGTTAACAGAAGCTATCCGACGAACACGTTCATTAAAACGAACTGGTCGGTGAACGTTCACTAGTTAATAAAACCGAAAAAAATAAACCAATCTAGGGTTTTTTTAAAAAAATCCGAACAACGAAAGAAAAACCGGATCGGTTTTTGAAACAAAAACCGGACCGGGGTGGCGCAGCGCGGTGGCTACCTCCGGCGAGTCGCCTCGGGGCTGGTCCGACGGGTCGGGCGGGTGGCGGGGTGGCGACGCTGGCGGCGGCGGCGACGGCGGGCGGTGGCGTCCTTCGGCGCGGCGGCGGCTCGGGTTGGGGGCGGCGGCGGGCGCGGGTGAGGAGAGAGGCGGCTGGGGTTATAAAGGGGGTGCTCGTGCCTTGGGGAAGGGGCACGCAGGCGGCGGCGTTGCCGAGCCGGTCTCGGCCAGCGGCGGGCGGCGGGACTCCTCCATGAGGCCTTGAGGGAGGGAGTTGGGCATGGCGGTGGGCTGGCCCTTGGCCCAGGCGGGGCGGCGCGTTTTTTATTTTTAACAAAACGAATTAAAAATAAAACCAAACAAACTCCAAATTAAAAAAAATTAATTTTCCCCGACTCTTAAAAATGAGTCGAACAAAATGAACTTTAAAACGGGGCAAAAATGCATATTTTTAAGATACTCATTTTTTTCCCTAAAGCAATTAAACTTTCAAAAACCAAAATTGATTTATTTATTAAATCTTCATTTTTCCTAAATGTTGGGAAAGTCATATTATTCCCTCTCTTAATTTTTTTATCGGAAAAACTTTTGAAGATAAATAAATAAATCCAAATGATCCTATTTTCAAAATTTGAGAAATCCCAAATATGAAAATAATGAAATCTCCAACTCTCTCCGAGGGTCCTTGAGTTGCGTGAAATTTTCTAGGATCGGAAAAATGCGAGAAATATGATATGCATGATGACCTAATGTATAACATTCCAAACTGAAAATTTGGGATGTTACACATGTAGGATCATAAGCAAATTCAACAATATAGCTTTCACAAAACATATTCTCAACACGATCCACATGCATGCAAAGTTGACGCTCTTCCGAAATAGTGTGATTAATATTATCTAAAGGCATGACCTCTGCAAACCCACTTTTATCATAAACTTCATAAGATTGAACATTATCAAAATATGTGGGATCTAAAGTTGACACTATTCCAAACCCACTTTCAATATTATTGCAAACACTATTATCAATCTCATATTCATCATGGGGATTAAATAAATTTTCAGGATCATAAGAAGAATCACCCCAATCATGATCATTGCAACAAGTAGAGGACATAGCAAAACTAGCATCCCCAAGCTTAGGGTTTTGCATATTTTTAGCATAATTGACATCAATAGAATTTATAGTAAAATCATTGCAATCATGATTTTTATTCAAAGATCTATCGTGAATCGCTTCATCAAGTATTTCATCACAATTTTTAGATTCACGAATTTCAGGAAAAACCTCATAAAGATAATCTAGTGCACTCAATTCACTAGCAATAGGTTCATCATAACTGGATCTCTTAAAGAGATTAGTAAGTGCACGAGGATCCATAAACTTTTAGCAAGCGAAGATGCAAGCAAAGAGAAGGCACATGGTAACACAAGATTGAACGAAGGAAGGGCGGATAAAACGGCAAGGGTGAAGTGGGGGAGAGGAAAACGAGAGGCAAATGGCAAATAATGTAATGCGAGAGATAGGGATTGTGATGGGTACTTGGTATGGTTGACTTTTGCGTAGACCTCCCCGGCAACGGCGCCAGAAATCCTTCTTGCTATATCTTGAGCTTGCGTTGGTTTTCCCGAAGAGGAGAGGATGATGCAGCACAGTAGCGTAAGTATTGCCCTCAGTTTTTGAGAACCAAGGTATCAATCCAGTAGGAGGCCATGCGCAAGTCCCTTGTACCTGCACAAAACGATAGCTACTCGCAACCAACGCGATTAGGGGTTGTCAATCCCTTCACGGTCACTTACGAGAGTGAGATGTGATAGAGATAATATTTTTGGTATTTTTGGTATAAAGATGCAAAGTAAAAATTAAAAGCAAAGTAAAAAACAAAGCAAGTAAATAAAGTGATGGAGATTGATATGATGAGAATAGACCCAGGGGCCATAGGTTTCACTAGTGGCTTCTCTCAAGAGCATAAGTATTCTACGGTGGGTGAACAAATTACTGTTGAGCAATTAACAGAATTGAGCATAGTTATCAGGTTATCTAGGTATGATCATGTATATAGGCATCATGTCCGAGACAAGTAGATCGAAACGATTCTGCATCTACTACTATTACTCCACTCATCGACTGCTATCCAGCATGCATCTAGAGTATTAAGTTAAAAAGCAGTAACGCCTTAAGCAAGATGACATGATGTAGAGGAATAAATTCATGCAATATGATAAATACCCCATCTTGTTATCCTCGATGGCAACAATACAATACGTTCCTTGCAACCCTTTACATCCTTTGGTAAGGACACCGCAAGATTGAACCCAAAGCTAAACACTTCTCCCATTACAAGAACTAACAATCTAGTTGGCCAAACCAAACGGATAATTCAAAGAGACTTGCAAAGATAACTCAATCATACATAAAATAATTCAAGAATATTCAAATATTATTCATAGATAAGCGGGATCATAAACCCACAATTCATCGGTCTCAACAAACACACCGCAAAAAGAAGATTACATCGAATAGATCTCCACGAGAGAGGGGGAGAACATTGTATTGAGATCCAAAAAGAGAGAAGAAGCCATCTAGCTACTAGCTATGGACCCGAAGGTCTGAAGTAAACTACTCACACTTCATCGGAGGGCTATGGTGTTGATGTAGAAGCCCTCTGTGGTGGATTCCCCTTGGTAGAGCTCGGAACAGGCCCCAAGATGGGATCTCGTGGATACAGGAAGATGCAGCGGTGGAATTAGGTTTTTGGCCCGTGTCGATCTATTGAAGTGCGTGAGGTATATATAGGAGGAAGAATGCGTCGGTGGAGGCGTCGGGGCCCATGAGGTAGGGGTCGTGCCCAGGGGGGCACGCCCTCCACCCTCGTGACCGCCTCTGGCACTTCTTGGAGTAGGGTCCAAGTCTCCTGGATCACGTTCGGTGAGAAGATCACGTTCCCGAAGGTTTCATTTCGTTTGGACTCCGTTTGATATTCCGTTTCTTCGAAACACTGAAATAGGCAAAAAACAGCAATTCTGGGCTGGGCCTCCGGTTAATAGGTTAGTCCCAAAATTATATAAAAGTGGAAAATAAAGCCCAATATAGTCCAAAACAGTAGATAAAGTAGCATGGAGCAATCAAAAATTATAGATACGTTGGAGACGTATCAACTACTTTAAGGTACTGTAATGAACTCATTCTTTATTTATATTGGTGTTAAACCTACTGTATTCCAACTTCTCTATGGATTATAAACTATTTTACTAGCCATAGATTCATCAAAATAAGCAAACAACACACGCAAAACAGAATATGTCAAAAACAGAACAGTCTGTAGTAATCTGTAACTAACGCAACCTTCTGGAACTCAAAAACTTCTACCAAAATTAGACGTCCTAGAAATTTTTTTTATTGATCAGCAGCAATTGGAATCAATATTTTATCATGTTCTGGTGATTTTTAACAATTCGGGCACTCAGCGCAAAGTTTCTGGAAATTACAGCAAGATCAAATAACTATCATCCAAGAAGATCCAATAGGTTTAACTTGGCACAAACACTAATTAAAAGATAAAACCACATCTAAACAGAGGCTAGATGGATTAATTATTCCTAAACAGAAGCAAAAACAAAAAACTAAAAATAAAATTGGGTTGCCTCCCAACAAGCGCTATCGTTTAACGCCCCTAGCTAGGCATAAAAGCGAGGATAGATCTGTTGGGGAACGTAGCAGAAATTCAAAAAATTTCCTACGTGTCACCAAGATCTATCTATGGAGAAACCAGGAATGAGGGGAAGGAGAGTGCATCTACATACCCTTGTAGATCGCTAAGCAGGCGTTCAAGAGAACGGGGTTGAAGGAGTCGTACTCGTCGTGATCCAAATCACCGCAGATCCTAGTGCCGAACGGACGGCACCTCCGCGTTCAACACACGTACAACCCGGTGACGTCTCCCATGCCTTGATCCTGCAAGGAGAGAGGGAGAGGTTGAGGAAGACTCCGTCCAGCAGCAGCACAACGACGTGGTGGTGGTGGAGGAGCGTGGCAATCCTTGGTAACCGCCCAAGCACCATGGGAGAGGAGAAGGAGAGAGGTAGGGCTGCGCCAACAGGGAGAGAAACTCATGTGTTGGCAGCCCTCAAGACCTCAACTATATATAGGGGAGAGGGAGGGGGGTGCACCCCCTCTAGGGTTTCCACCCCAAGGGGTGCGGCAGCCCCAATCCCATCTAGGGTGCGGCCAAAGGGGGGGGAGAGGGGAAACTTGCCCCCCAAGTTAGGTGGGTGAGCCCCCTCCCCCAAACCCTAGGCGCCTTGGGCCCCTTGGGGGGGGGGGCGCACCAGCCCACCTGGGGCTGGTCCCCTCCCACACTTGGCCCATGCAGCCCTCCGGGGATGGTGGCCCCACTTGGTGGACCCCCGGGACCCTCCCGGTGGTCGATGCGTTACCGATAAAACCGAACCTTTTCCGGTGACCAAGCAGGACTTCCCATATATAAATCTTTACCTCCGGACCATTCCAGAACTCCTCGTGGCGTCAGGATCTCATCCAGGACTCGAACAACATTCAGTAACCACATACAAACTTCCTTTATAACCCTAAGCGTCGCCAGACCTTAAGTGTGTAGACCCTACGGGTTCGGGAACCATGCAGACATGGCCGAGACGTTGTCCGGTCAATAACCAACAGCGGGATCTGGATACCCATGTTGTCTCCCACATGTTCCACGATGATCTCATCGGATGAACCACGATGTCATGGACTCAATCGATCCCGTATACAATTCCCTTTGTCTAGCGGTATTGTACTTGCCCGAGATTCGATCGTCGGCATCCCGATACCTTGTTCAATCTTGTTATCGGCAAGTCTCTTTACTCGTTCTGTAACACGTCATCCCGTGATCAACCCCTTGGTCACATTGTGCACATTATGATGATGTCCTACCGAGTGGGCCCAGAGATACCTCTCCGTCAACCGGAGTGACAAATCCCAGTCTCGATTCGTGCCAACCCAATAGACACTTTCGGAGATACCTGTAATGCACCTTTATAGCCACCCAGTTACGTTGTGACGTTTGGTACATCCAAATCATTCCTACGGTTTCCGGGAGTTGCACAATCTCATGGTCTAAGGAAATGATACTTGACATTAGAAAAGCTTTAGCATACGAACTACGATCTTTGTGCTAGGCTTAGGATTGGGTCTTGTCCATCACATCATTCTCCTAATGATGTGATCCGTTATCAACGACATCCAATGTCCATGGTCAGGAAACCGTAACCATCTATTGATCAACGAGCTAGTCAACTAGAGGCTTACTAGGGACATGGTGTTGTCTATGTGTCCACACATGTATCTGAGTTTCCTATCAATACAATTATAGCATGGATAATAAACGATTATCATGAACAAGGAAATATAATAATAACTAATTTATTATTGCCACTAGGGCATATTTCCAACAGTCTCCCACTTGCACTAGAGTCAATAATCTAGTTCACATCGCCATGTGATTAACACTCACAGGTCACATCGCCATGTGACCAATATCCAAAGAGTTTACTAGAATCGATAATCTAGTTCACATCACTATGTGATTAACACTCAATGAGTTCTGGGTTTGATCATGTTTATGCTTGTGAGAGGTTGTAGTCAGCAGGGTCTGCAATATTCAGATCCCTATGTATTTCGCAAAACTTTATGTCATATCATAGATGCTGCTACCACGTTCCACTTGGAGCTATTCCAAATTGTTTCTCCATTATACGTATCCGGTATCTCTACTCAGAGCTATCCGGATAGGTGTTAACTGCATCGACGCAACTCTTTACGTCGAACTCTTTATCACCTCCATAACCGAGAAATATATCCTTATTCCTCCAAGGATAATTTTGACCGCTATCTGGTGATCCACTCCTTGATCACCTTTGTACCCTCTTGCCAGATATGTAGCAAGGCAAACATCAGGTGCGGTACACAGCATAGCATATTGTAGAGCCTATGTCTAAGGCATAGGGGACGACCTTCATCCTTTCTCTCTTTTCTGCCGTGGTCGAGCTTTAACTCTTAACTTCATACCTTACAACTCAGGCAAGAACTCCTTCTTTGACTGATCCATCTTGAACACCTTCAAGATTATGTCAAGGTATGTGCTCATTTAAAAGTACCATTAAGCGTTTTTTATCTATCCTTATAGATCTGGATGCTCAATGTTCAAGTAGCTTAATCCAGGTTTTCAATTGAAAAACACCTTTCAAATAACCCTATGTGCTTTCCAGAAATTCTACATCATTTCTGATCAACAATATGTCAACAACATATACTCATCAGAAATTCTATAGTGCTCCCACTCACTTCTTTGGAAATACAAGTTTCTCACAAACTTTGTATAAACCCAAAATCTTTGATCATCTCATCAAAGCGCACATTCCAACTCCGAGATGCTTACTCCAGTCCTTAGAAGGATTGCTGGAGCCAGCATACCTTTTAGCATCCTTAGGATCGACAAAAACTTTCTGATTGTATCACATACAACCTTTCCTTACGAAGACTGGTAAGGAAACTCGTTTTGACATCCATCTGCCAGATTTCATAAATGCAGCTAATACTAACATGATTCTGACGGACTTAAGCATCGCTACGGATGAGAAAATCTCATCTAGTCAACTCCTTGAACTTGTGAAAAACTCTTCGCCACAAGTCGAGCTTCATAGACGGTGACATTACCGTCCACGTCCGTCTTCTTCTTAAAGATCCATTTATCTCAATGGCTTGCCTATCGGGCAAGTCCACCAAAGTCCATGCTTTGTTCTGATACATGGATCCTATCTCGGATTCATGGCTTCTAACCATTTGTCGGAATATGGGCCCACCATCGCTTCTCCATAGCTTGTAGGTTCATCTAGCAATATGACCTTCAAGACAGGATTACTGTACCACTCTGAAGTAGTACGCATCCTTGTCAACCTACGAGTGCAGTAGTGACTTGATCCGAAACTTCATGATCACTATCATAAGCTTCTACTTCAATTGGTGTAGGCGCCACAGAACAACTTCCCTGTGCCCTGCTGCACACTAGTTGAAGTGATGGTTCAATAACCTCATCAAGTCTCCACCATCCTCCCACTCAATTCATTCGAGAGAAACTTTTCCTCGAGAAAGGACCCGTTTCTAGAAACAATTTGCTTCCGGACCTGAGATAGGAGGTATACCCAACTGTTTTGGGTGTCCTATGAAGATGTATTTATCCGTTTTGGGTTCGATCTTATCACGATGAAACTTTTTGACATAAGCGTTGCAGCCCCAAACTTTTAAGAAACGACAACTTAGGTTTCTCCAAACCATAGTTCAAACAGTGTCGTCTCAACGGAATTACGTGGTGCCCTATTAAAGTGAGTGCGGTTGTCTCTAATGCCTAACCCATGAACGATAGTGGTAATTCGATAAGAGACATCATGGTACACACCATATCTAATAGGGTGCAACTATGATGTTCGGACACACCATCACACTATGGTGTTCCAGGCGGTATTAATTGTGAAACAATTTCCACAATGTCTTAATAGCGTGCCAAAGCTCGTAACTCAGATACTCATCTCTATGAGCATGTCATAGACATTTTATCCTCTTGTCACGATGATCTTTAACTTCACTCTAAAATTACTTGAACCATTCAATAATTCAGACTTGTGTTTCATCTAGTAAATACACTCAGTATCTACTTAAATCATCCGTGAAGTAAGAACATAACGATATTCACTGCATGCCTCGGCACTCATTGGACTGCACACATCAAAATGTGTTACTTCCAACAAGTTGCTATCTTGTTCCATCTTCTTTGAAACCGAGGCTTTTCAGTCATCTTGCCCATGTGGTATGATTTGCATATCTCAAGCGATTCAAAATCAATTGAGTCCAAACGATCCATCTGCATGGAGTTTCTTCATGCGTATACACCAATAGACATGGTTCGCATGCCTTCAAACTTTTCAAAAACGAGTGAGTAAAAAGATCCATCAACATGGAGCTTCTTCATGCGTTCTACACCAATATGACTTACATGGCAGTGCCACAAGTAAGTGGTACTATCATAACTATCTTTTGCATGAACATGTGTATCACTACGATCGAGATTCAATAAACCATTCATTTTAGGTGCAAGACCATTGAAGGTATTATTCAAATAAACAGAGTAACCATTATTCTCCTTAAATGAATAACCGTATTGCGATAGACATAATCCAATCATGTATCTGCTCAGCATAAACACCGGATAACAATTATTTTGGTTTAACACCAATCTCGAAGGTAGAGGGAGCGTGCGATGCTTGATCATATCAACCTTGGAAACACTTCCAACACATATCGTCAGCTCACCTTTAGCTAGTCTCCTTTTATTCCGTAGCTTTTATTTGAGTTACTAACACTTAGCAACCGAACCGATATCTTAATACCACGGTGCTACTAGGAGTACTAGTAAAGTACACATTAACATAATGTATATCCAATATACTTCTATCGACCTTGCCAGCATTCTTATCTACCAAGTACCTAGGGTTAGTCTGCACCAGTGGCTGTTCCCCTTATTACAGAAGCACTTAGTCTCGGGTTTGGGTTCAACCTTGGGTTTCTTCACTAGAGCAGCAGCTGATTTGCCGTTTTATGAAGTATCCCTTCTTGCCCTTGCCCTTCTTGAAACTAGTGGTTTCACCAACCATCAACAATTGATGCTCCTTCTTGATTTCTACTTTCGCGGTGTCAAACATCGCGAATACCTCAAGGATCATCATATCTATCCCTGATATGTTATAGTTCATCACGAAGCTCTAGCATCTTGGTGGCAATGACTTTGGAGAAACATCACTATCTCATACGGAAGATCAACTCCCACTCGATTCAAGTGATTGTTGCACTCAGACAATCTGAGCACAAGCTCAACGATTGAGCTTTTTCTCCTTTAGTTTGCAGGCTTAGAAAATCGTCGGAGGTCTTATACCTCTTGACGTGGGCACGAACCTGAAATCTCAATTTCAGCCCTCGAAACATCTCATATGTTCCGCGACGTTTCGGAAAACATCTTTGGTGCCTCAACTAAAACGTTTAACTGAACTATCACGCAGTTATCAAAACGTGTATGTCTGATGTTCGCAACATCCACAGACGACGTTTGGGGTTCAGCACACTGAGCGGTGCATTAAGGACATAAGCTTTCTACTATCCGCATAATCGCTACTGTCAACTTTCAACTATATTTTCTCTAGGAACATATCTAAGACAATAGAACTAAAGCGTGAGCTATGACATAATTTGCAAAGTGTTTTTGACTATGTTCAGGATAATTAAGTTCATCTAATGAACTCCCACTCAGATAGACATCCCTCTAGTCATCTAAGTGATTACATGATCCGAGTCAACTAGGCCGTGTCCGATCATCACGTGAGAAGGACTAGTCATCATCGGTGAACATCTTCATGTTGATCGTATCTACTATACGACTCATGCTTGACCTTTCGGTCTCTTTTGTTCCGAGGCCATGTCTGTACATGCTAGGCTCGTCAAGTTAACCTAAGTGTTTCGCGTGTGTAAATCTAGCTTACACCCGTTGTATGTGAACATAAGAATCTATCACACCCGATCATCACGTGGTGCACAGTTAGGGGGAACACCTTCTTGAAATTTTAATGAGGGATCATCTTATTTACTACCGTCGTTCTAAGCAAATAAGATGTATAAACATGATAAACATCACATGCAATCAAATAGTGACATGATATGGCCAATATCATTTTGCTCCTTTTGATCTCCATCTTCGAGGCTCCATGATCATCATCGTCACCGGCATGACACCATGATCTCCATCATCATGATTTCCATCATCGTGTCTCCATGAAGTTGTCTCGCCAACTTGTTACTTCTACTACTATGGCTACCGGTTAGCAATAAAGTAAAGTAATTACATGGCGTTGTTCAATGACACACAGGTCATACAATAAATATAGACAACTCCTATGGCTCCTGCCGGTTGTCATACTCATCGACATGCAAGTCGTGATTTCTATTACAAGAACATGATCAATCTCATACATCACATATCATTCATCACATTCTTCTTGGCCATATCACATCACATAACATACCCTGCAAAAACAAGTTAGACGTCCTCTTGTTGTTGTTTGCATGTTTTAGGTGGCTGCTATGGGTTTCTAGCAAGAACGTTTCTTACCTACGCAAAACCACAACGTGATATGCCAATTGCTATTTACCCTTCATAAGGACCCTTTTCATCGAACCCGTTCCAACTAAAGTGGGAGGCGGCACCCGCTAGCCACCTTATGCACCAAGTGCATGTCGATTCAGTGGAACTGTCTCACGTAAGTGTACGTGTAAGGTCGGTCCGGCCGCTTCATCCCACAATACCGTCGAAACAAGATTGGACTAGTAACGGTAAGCATATTGAACAAAATCAACGCCCACAACTACTTTGTGTTCTACTGCGTGCAAAGAATCTACGCAATAGACCTAGCTCATGATGCCCTTTGTTGGGGAGCGTGGCAGAAATTCAAAAATTTCCTACGTGTCACCAAGATCTATCTATGGAGAAACCAGCAACGAGGGGAAGGAGAGTGCATCTACATACCCTTGTAGATCGCTAAGCGGAAGCGTTCAAGAGAACGGAGTTGAAGGAGTCGTACTAGTCGTGATCCAAATCACCGGAGATCCTAGTGCCGAACGAACGACACCTCCGCGTTCAACACACGTACAGCCCGGTGATGTCTCCCATGTCTTGATCCAGCGAGGAGAGAGGGAGAGGTTGAGGAAGACTCTGTCCAGCAGCAGCACAACGGCGTGGTGGTGGTGGAGGAGCGTGGCAATCCTGCAGGGCTTGGCCAAGCACCACGGGAGAGGAGAAGGGAGAGAGGTAGGGCTGCGCCAAGAGGGAGAGAAACTCATGTGTTGGCAGCTCTCAAGACCTCAACTATATATAGGGGAGAGGGAGGGGGGTGCGCCCCCTCTAGGGTTTCCACCCCAAGGGGTGCGGCAGCCCCAATCCCGTCTAGGGTGCGGCCAAATGGGGGAGAAGGGAAACTTGCCCCCCAAGTTAGGTGGGTGAGCCCCCTCCCCCAAACCCTAGGCGCCTTGGCCCCTTGTGGGGGGGCGCACCAGCCCACCTGGGGCTGGTCCCCTCCCACACTTGGCCCATGCAGCCCTCCGGGGATGGTGGCCCCACTTGGTGGACCCCGGGACCCTCCGGTGGTCGATGCGTTATCGATAAAACCCGAAACTTTTCCGGTGACCAAAAAAGGACTTCCCATATATAAATCTTTACCTCCGGACCATTCCGGAACTCCTCGTTGTGTCCGGGATCTCATCCGGGACTCCGAACAACATTCGGTAACCACATACAAACTTCCTTTATAACCCTAGCGTCATCGAACCTTAAGTGTGTAGACCCTACGGGTTCGGGAACCATGCAGACATGACCGAGACGTTCTCCGGTCAATAAAAAACAGCGGGATCTGGATACCCATGTTGGCTCCCACATGTTCCACGATGATCTCATCGGATGAACCACGATGTCAAGGACTCAATCGATCCCGTATACAATTCCCTTTGTCTAGCGGCATTGTACTTGCACGAGATTCGATCGTCGGTATCCCGATACCTTGTTCAATCTCGTTACCGGCAAGTCTCTTTACTTGTTCCGTAACACATCATCCCGTGATCATCCCCTTGGTCACATTGTGCACATTATGATGATGTCCTACCGAGTGGGCCCAGAGATACCTCTCCGTCAACCGGAGTGACAAATCCAGTCTCGATTCGTGCCAACCCAGACACTTTCGAAGATACCTGTAATGCACCTTTATAGCCACCCAGTTATGTTGTGACATTTGGTACACCCAAAGCATTCCCTACGGTATCCGGAGTTGCACAATCTCATGGTCTAAGGAAATGATACTTGACATTAGAAAAGCTTTAGCATCTGAACTACGATCTTTGTGCTAGGCTTAGGATTGGGTCTTGTCCATCACATCATTCTCCTAATGATGTGATCCCGTTATCAACGACATCCAATGTCCATGGTCAGAAACCGTAACCATCTATTGATCAACGAGTTAGTCAACTAGAGGCTTACTAGGGACATGGTGTTGTCTATGTATCCACACATGTATCTGAGTTTCCTATCAATACAATTATAGCATGGATAATAAACGATTATCATGAACAAGGAAATATAATAATAACTAAATTATTATTGCCTCTAGGGCAGATTTCCAACAAGATCTAGGTATTGCCATCTTTGGTAGGCAATCCATAAGTTGCTCTCATAATAGATTCATATGGTAATTTTATTTTCTTTCTAGGAAAGTGTTCCATGCCTTTCTTTAATGTAAATTGGAATCTAATATTCGCTTCCTTCATATCAATAATTGCACCAATCGTTCTAAGGAAAGGACTACCAAGAATAATAGGACATGAAGGATTGCAATCTATATCAAGGACGATAAAATCTACGGGCACATAATTCCTATTTGCAACTATAAGAACATAATTAATTCTTCCCATAGGCTTTTTAATAGTGGAATCCGCAAGATGCAAGTTTAGCGAGCAATCATCAAAGTCACGGAAATCTAGCAAATCACACAAAGTTTTGGGAATAGTAGAGACACTAGCACCCAAATCACACAAAGCATTAAACTCATGATCTTTAATTTTAATTTTGATAGTAGGTTCCCACTCATCATAGAGCTTCCTCGGGATAGAAACTTTCAACTCAAGTTTTTCTTCATAAGATTGCATCAAGGCATCAACAATGAGTTCGGTAAAGGCCTTATTTTGACTATAAGCATGAGGGGAATTTAGCACGGATTGCAACAAGGAAATACAATCAATTAAAGAGAGATTTTCATAATTAAATTCCTTGAGATCCAATATAGTGGGTTTAGCAACATCTAGATTTTTATTTCTTTCAATCCCACTTTTATCAATTTCATCATCAAGATCTAAAAACTCTGAATTCTTAGAACGCCTTCTAGGTAAAGGAAGATCACAGTTTCATCAAGATTCATATTGGAAAACAAAGATTTAATAGGGGACACATCAATAACTTTTAGATCTTCATCTTGATTTTCATAGGAATTCGGTTTAGCGGCCATCTTATTGACTAAGGTAGCTTGCATATCCGAGATTTCAGCGGTCAACTTTTCAAGACGAGCAATTTGGGATCTTATACCATAAAATTATTTAGACATATCATCGAGCTCTTTATTCATATAACTCATAAAAAAATTTGTTCCTTAAGCTCGTTCCTAAAGAAATTATTATGCTCAAATTGCAAAACCATAAACTTTCTGACATTGTCTTCGATCTCCTCTAGCCTTTTAAGGTGAAGATCACCAAATCGAGGTAGAGCCATCGCGACAAACAAGCAAACTAACACACGAGCAAACAAACGGACGAAGAAAAGGCAAAGGGAAAGAGAGGAGGAGCTTGGGAAAGAGAGGGCGAATAAAACGGCAAGGGTGAAGTGGGGGAGAGGAAAACGAGAGGCAAATGGCAAATAATGTAATGCGAGAGATAGGGATTGTGATGGGTACTTGGTATGTTGACTTTTGCGTAGACTCCCCGGCAACGGCGCCAGAAATCCTTCTTGCTACATCTTGAGCTTGCGTTGGTTTTCCCCGAAGAGGAGAGGATGATGCAGCACAGTAGCGTAAGTATTTCCCTCAGTTTTTGAGAACCAAGGTATCAATCCAGTAGGAGGCCTCGCACAAGTCCCTCGTACCTGCACAAAACGATAGCTACTCGCAACCAACGCGATTAGGGGTTGTCAATCCCTTCACGGTCACTTACGAGAGTGAGATCTGATAGAGATAATATTTTTGGTATTTTTGGTATATAGATGCAAAGTGAAAAGTAAAAGGCAAAGTAAAACAAAGCAAGTATAAAAGTGATGGAGATTGATATGATGAGAATAGACCCGGGGGCCATAGGTTTCACTAGTGGCTTCTCTCAAGAGCATAAGTATTATACGGTGGGTGAAAAAATTACTGTTGAGCAATTGGAGAATTGAGCATAGTTATGAGTATATCTAGGTATGATCATGTATATAGGCATCACGTCCGAGACAAGTAGACCGAAGCGATTACGCATCTACTACTATTACTCCACTCATCGACCGCTATCCAAAGCATGCATCTAGAGTATTAAGTTAAAAACAGAGTAACGCCTGTAAGCAAGATGACATGATGTAGAGGAATAAATTCATGCAATATGATAAATACCCCTCTTGTTATCCTCGATGTCAACAATACAATACGTGCCTTGCAACCCTTTACATCCTTGGGCAAGGACACCGCAAGATTGAACCCAAAGCCATGCACTTCTCCCATTGCAAGAACTACCAATCTAGTTGGCCAAACCAAGCGGATAATTCGAAGAGACTTGCAAAGATAACTCAATCATACATAAAAGAATTCAGAGAAGATTCAAATATTATTCATAGATAAGCTGGATCATAAACCCACAATTCATCGATCTCAACAAACACACTGCAAAAATAAGATTACTCACACTTCGAATAGATCTCCATGAGAGAGGGGGAGAACATTGTATTGAGATCCAAAAAGAGAGAAGAAGCCATCTAGCTACTAGCTATGGACCCGAAGGTCTGAAGTAAACTACTCACACTTCATCGAAGAGGCTATGGTGTTGATGTAGAAGCCCTCCGTGGTGGATGTCCCCTCGTGAACTCAAGAACAGGCCCCAAGATGGGATCTCGTGGATACGAGGAAGTTGCGGCGGTGGAATTAGGTTTTGGCTCCTGTTACGATCGTTTGAAGTGCGTAGGTATATATAGGAGGAAGGAGTATGTCGGTGGAGCAACAGGGGGCCCACGAGGCAGGGGTGCGCCCTAGGGGGCGCCCCCCACCCTCGTGACCGCCTCTCTTGTTCCTTGGTGTAGGGTCCAAGTCTCCTGGATCACATTCGGTGAGAAGATCACGTTTCCGAAGGTTTCATTCCGTTTGGACTCCGTTTCATATATGTTTCTTCAAAACACTGAAAAAGGCAAAAAACAGCAATTCTGGGATGGGCCTCCGGTTAATAGGTTAGTCCCAAAAATAATATAAAAGTGGAAAATAAAGCCCATTATAGTTCAAAACAGTAGATAAAGTAGCATGGAGCAATCAAAAATTATAGATACGTTGGAGACGTATCACATCGCAGCCCCAAACTTTAAGAAATGACAACTTTGGTTTCTTGCCAAACCACAGTTCATAAGGTGTCATCTCAACGGATTTAGATGGTGCCCTATTTAATGTGAATGCAGCTGTCTCTAATGCATAACCCCAAAACGATAGTGGTAGATCGAAAGAAACATCATAGATCGCACCATATCTAATAAAGAAATGCTGATTCTGACGTTCGACACACACCGATGCTGTTGTGGTGTTTCAGGTGGCGTGATTTTGTGAAACTATTCCACATTGTTTTAAATGAAGACAGAACTTGTAACTCAAATATTCTCCTCCACAATCAGATCGTAGAAAGTTTATTTTCTTGTTACGATGATTTTCCACTTCACTCTGAAATTATTTGAACTTTTCAAATGTTTCAGATTTATGTTTCATCAAGTAGATATACCCATATCCGTTCAAATCATCTGTGAAGGTCAGAAAATAACGATACCTGCCGTGAGGCTCAACACTCATCGGACTGCATACATCAGTATGTATTATTTCCAACAAGTCTGTTGCTCGCTCCATTGTGCCGGAGAACGGAGTCTTAGTCATCTTGCCCATGAGGCATGGTTCGCAAGCATCAACTGATTCATAATCAAGTGATTCCAAAAGCCCGTCAGCATTTATTTTCTTCATGCGCTTTACACCAATATGACCCTAACGGCAGTGCCACAAATAAGTTGCACTATCATTATTAACTTTGAATTTTTTTGGTTTCAATATTATGAATATGTGTATCACTACGATCGAGATTCAATAAACCATTCACATTGGGTGTATGACCATTGAAGGTTTTATTCATGTAAACGGAACAACAGTTATTCTCTGATTTTAAATGAATAATCGTATTGCAATAAACATGATCAAATCATATTCATGCTCAACGCGAGCACCAAATAACACTTATTTAGGTTCAACACTTATCCCAAAAGTATAGGGAGTGTACGATGATGATCATATCAATCTTGGAACCACTTCCAACACACATCGTCACTTCACCCTTAACTAGTCTCTGTTCATTCTGCAACTCCCAATTCGAGTTACTAATCTTAGCAATTGAACTAGTATCAAATACTGAGGGGTTGCTGTAAACACTAGTAAAGTACACATCAATAACATGTATATCAAATATACCTTTGTTCACTTTTCCATCCTTCTTATCCGCCAAATACTTGGTGTAGTTCTGCTTCTAGTGACCATTTCCTTTGCAGTAGAAGCACTTAGTTTCAGGCTTGGGTCTAGCTTTGGTCTTCTTCATGGGAGCAGCAACTTGCTTGCCGTTCTTTTGAAGTTCCCCTTCTTCCCTTTGTCCTTTTCTTGAAACTAGTGGTCTTGTCAATCATCAACACTTGATGCTTTTCTTGATTTCTACCTTCGTCGATTTCAGTATCACGAAGAGCTTGGGAATCGTTTCCGTTATCCCTTGCATATTATAGTTCATCATGAAGTTCTACTAACTTGGTGATGGTGACTAGAGAATTCTGTCAATCACTATCTTATCTGGAAGATTAACTCCCACTTGATTCAAGCGATTGTAGTGCCCAGACAATCTGAGCACATGCTCACTTCTTGAGCTATTCTCCTCCATCTTTTAGCTATAGAACTTTGTTGGAGACTTCATATCTCTCAACTCGGGTATTTGCTTGAAATATTAACTTCAACTCCTGGAACATCTCATATGGTCCATGAAGTTCAAAACGTCTTTGAAGTCCCGATTCTAAGCCATTAAGCATGGTGCACTAAACTATCAAGTAGTCATCATATTGAGCTAGCCAAACGTTCATAACGTCTGCATCTACTCCTACAATAGGTTTGTCATCTAGCGGTGCATCAAGGACATAATTCTTCTGTGCAGCAATGAGGATGAACCTCAGATCACGGATCCAATCCGCATCATTGCTACTAACATATTTCAACTTAGTTTTCTCTAGGAACATATCAAAAATAAAACAGGGGAGCTAAACGCGAGCTATTGATCTACAACATAGATATGCTAATACTACCAGGACTAAGTTCATGATAAATTAAAGTTCAGTTAATCAAATTATTAAAGAATTCCCACTTAGATAGACATCCCTCTAATCCTCTAAGTGATCACTGATACGTCTCCAACGTATCTATAATTTTTTATTGTTCCATGCTATTATATTATCTGTTTTGGATGTTTATGGGCTTTATTAAACACTTCCATATTATTTTTGGGACTAACATATTAACCCGAGATCCAGTGCAGTTCTGTTTTTTCCCTTGTTTGATGTTTGAAGAAAAGGAATATCAAACGGAGTCAAAACGGAATGAAACCTTCTGGAGAAGTTATTTTTGGAAGGAAAGCTACCCGATAGAATAGAAGTGCACGTCAGGAAAGAAACGAGGGAGCCACGAGGTAGGGGCGCGCCCTCCACCCTCATGGCCCCTCGTGGCTCCCCTGACGTACTTCTTCCTCCTAAATATACCCATATACCCTAAAAACTTCGGGGAACAGAATAGATCGGGAGTTCCGCCGCCGCAAGCCTCTGTAGCCACCAAAAACCAATCGGGACCCTGTTCCGGCACCCTGCCGGAGGGGGAAACCCTCACCGGTGGCCATCTTCATCATCCCGGTGCTCGCCATGAAGAGGAGGGAGTAGTTCACCCTCGGGGCTGAGGGTATGTACCAGTAGCTATGTGTTTGATCTCTCTCTCTCTCTCTCTCTCTCTCTCTCTCTCTCTCTCTCGTGTTCTTGATTTGGCACGATCTTGATGTATCGCGAGCTTTGCTATTATAGTTGGATCTTATGTTGCTTCCCCCCTCTACTCTCTTGTAATGGATTGAGTTTTCCCTTTGAAGTTATCTTATCGGATTGAGTCTTTAATAATTTGAGAACACTTGATGTATGTCTTGCCGTGCGTATCTGTGGTGACAATGGGATATCACATGATTCACTTGATGTATGTTTTGGTGATCAACTTGCGGGTTCTGCCCATGAACCTATGCATAGGGGTTGGCACACGTTTTCATCATGATCCTCCGGTAGAAACTTTGGGGCACTCTTTGAATTACTTTGTGTTGGTTGAATAGGTGAATCTGAGATTGTGTGATGCATATCGTATAATCATACCCACGGATACTTGAGGTGACATTGGAGTATCTAGGTGAGATTAGGTTTTTGGGTATTTGTGTCTTAAGGTATTATTCTAGTACGAACTCTAGGGTTGTTTGTGACACTTATAGGAATAGCCCAACGGATTTATTGGAAAGAATAACTTTGAGGTAGTTTCGTACCCTACCATAATCTCTTCGTTTGTTCTCCTCTATTAGTGACTTTGGAGTGACTCTTTGTTGCATGTTGAGGGATAGTTATATGATCCAATTATATCATTATTGTTGAGAGAACTTGCACTAGTGAAAGCATGAACCCTAGGCCTTGTTTTCCATCATTGCAACACCGTTTCTGCTCACTTTTACCTTTAGTTACCTTGCTATTTTTATATTTTCAGATTACAAAAACCTATATCTACCATCCATATTGCACTTGTATCACCATCTCTTCGCCGAACTAGTGCACCTATACAATTTACTATTGTATTGGGTGTGTTGGGGACACAAGAGACTCTTTGTTATTTGGTTGCAGGGTTGTTTGAGAGAGACCATCTTCATCCTACGCCTCCCACGGGTTGATAAACCTTAGGTCATCCACTTGAGGGAAATTTTCTACTATCCTACAAACCTCTGCACTTGGAGGCCCAACGACGTCTACAAGAAGAAGGTTGTGTAGTAGACATCAATCACGTGATCCATATCAACTAAACCATGTCCGATCATCACGTGAGATGGAGTAGTTTCAATGGTGAACATCACTATGTTGATCATATCTACTATATGATTCACGCTCGACCTTTCGGTCTCAGTGTTCCGAGGCCATATCTGCATATGCTAGGCTCGTCAAGTTTAACTTGAGTATTCTGCGTGTGCAACTGTTTTGCACCAGTTGTATTTGAATGTAGAGCTTATCACACCCGATCATCACGTGGTGTCTCAGCACGAAGAACTTTTGCAATAGTGCATACTCAGGGACAACACTTATACCATGAAATTTAGTGAGAGATCATCTTATAATGCTACCGCCGATCTAAGCAAAACAAGATGCATAAAAGATAAACATCACATGCAACAATATAAGTGATATGATATGGCCATCATCATCTTGTGCTTGTGATCTCCATCTCCAAAGCACCGTCATGATCACCATCGTCACCGGTGTGACACCTTGATCTCCATCGTAGCATCATTGCCGTCTCGCCAACTATTGCTTCTACGACTATCGCTACAGCTTAGTGATAAAGTAAAGCAATTACAGGGCGATTGCATTGCATACAATAAAGCGACAACCGCATATGGCTCCTGCCAGTTGCCGATAACTCGGTTACAAAACATGATCATCTCATACAATAAATATAGCATCATGCCTTGACCATATCACATCACAACAATCCCTGCAAAAACAAGTTAGACGTCCCCTACTTTGTTGTTGCAAGTTTTATGTGGCTGCTACGGGCAAGAACCGTTCTTACCTACGCATCAAAACCACAACGATAGTTCGTCAAGTTAGTGTTGTTTTAACCTTCTCAAGGATAGGGCGTAGCCACACTCGGTTCAACTAAAGTTGCAGAATCTGACACCCGCTAGCCACCTGTGTGCAAAGCACGTCGGTAGAACCAGTCTCGCGTAAGCGTACGCGTAATGTCGGTCCGGGCCGCTTCATCCAACAATACCGCCGAACCAAAGTGTGACATGCTGGTAAGCAGTATGACTTATATCGCCCACAACTCACTTGTGTTCTACTCGTGCATATAACATCTACGCATAAAACCTGGCTCACGATGCCCTTTGTTGGGGAATGTAGTAATTTCAAAAAAATTCATACGCACACATAGGATCATGGTGATGCATAGCAACGAGAGGGGATAGTGTGTCCACGTACTCTCTAGACCAAAAACGGAAGCGTTAGCACAACGCGGTTAATGTAGGCGTACATCTTCACGATCCGACCGATCCAAGTACCGAACGTACGGCACCTCCGAGTTCAGCACACGTTCAGCTCGATGACGCCCCACGAACTCCGATCCAGCAGAGCTTCGAGGGGGAGTTCTGTCAGCACGACGGCGTGATGACGGTGATGATGTTGCTACCGACGCAGGGCTTCTCCTAAGCACCGCTACGATATGACCGAGGTGGAATATGGTGGAGGGGGCACCGCACACGGCTGGGAGAGATCAACAGATCAACTTATGTGTCTAGAGGTGCCCCCTGCCCCCGTATATAAAGGATGGAGGAGGGAAGGCCGGCTAGCCCCTAGAGCGCACCAGAAGTGTGGAGTCCTACTAGGACTCCCTAGTCCTAGTAGGATTACTCCTCTCACATGGAATAGGAAAAAGGGAAGGGAAAAGGAGAAGGAAGGAAGGGGGCGCCCCCCTGATATGCCTCCAACGTATCTATAATTTATGAAGTATTCGTGCTATTATATTATCTGTTTTGGACGTTAATGGGCTTTACTAAGAACTTTTATATGATTTTTGGGACTAACCTATTAACCCATAGCCCAGTGCCAGTTCCTGTTTTTTTCCTTGTTTCAGTGTTTCGAAAAAAAGGAATATCAAACGGAGTCCAAACGGAATGAAACCTTAGGGAGAGTTGTTTTTGGAAAGAAAGCAATTCGGGAGACTTGGAGTGCACTTCAGGGGATCAACGAGGAAGGCACGAGGCAGGGGGCGCCCACCCCCCTGGGCGCACCCTCCACCCTCGTGGGCCCCTCGTGGCTCCCCTGACGTATTTCTTCCTCCTATATATACCAATATACCCTAAAAACTTCGGGGAACAGAATAGATCGGGATTTCCGCCGCCGCAAGCCTCTGTAGCCACCAAAAACCAATCGGGACCCTGTTCGGCACTTTCTGCTTGGGAGGGATCCATCACCGGTGTCCATCTTCATCATCCCGGCGCTCTCCATGATGAGGAGGGAGTAGTTCACCCTCGGGGCTGAGGGTATGTACCAGTAGCTATGTGTTTGATCTCTCTCTCTCTCTCTCTCTTTCGTGTCCTTGATTTGGCACGATCTTGATGTATCGCGAGCTTTGCTATTATAGTTGGATCTTATGATGTTACTCCCCCTCTACTCTCTTGTAATGGATTGAGTTTCCCTTTGAATTATCTTATCGGATTGAGTCTTTTAATGATTTGAGAACACTTGATGTATGTCTTGCGTGGGATACCCGTGGTGACAATGGGGTATTCTATTGATCCACTTGATGTATGTTTTGGTGATCAACTTGCGGGTTCCGCCCATGAACCTATGCATAGGGGTTAGCACAAGTTTTCGTCTTGATTCTCCTGTAGAAACTTTGGGGCACTCTTTGAGGTTCTATGTGTTGGTTGAATAGATGAATCTGAGAATGTGTGATGCATATCGTATAATCATTCCCATGGATACTTGAGGTGACATTGGAGTATCTAGGTGACATTAGGGTTTTGGTTGATGTGTGTCTTAAGGTGTTATTTTACTACGAACCCTAGGGCTGTTTGTGACACTTATAGGAATAGCCCAATGGATTGATCGAAAAGAATAACTTTGTAACATCCCAAATTTCCTATTTGGAATGTTTTACAATTATAGCTAAGCATCTATGCATATTGTTTGAATTTGAGTGGCATTTGAAGTTTCAGAAGATTTTGAGTTGTTGGAATTTGAATTCAACTTGGCATTTGAAATTTTTTTCAAAAATAATGCCTGACAAATACTTGAGATAAAGTATGAGAGGAGTAAACATGACACTATAAAAATGTCAGAAGAAAACCTTGCCAAAAAGTTTGAATTCAAATCTGAATTTTATTTGGAATTTTAGAAAAATGATTTTTTATAAAGTTTGAGTTTTGCCCCTGGAAAAATGTTCAAATTATAGGGAATATTCCCCTGATCATTTTGATATATATATGTCCTATATAAAATATATATATATATATATCTAATATTTTTTCTCTCTCTCTCTAATTCAAAAAAAAAATAGAAAAAAATAGAAAGAGACCCAGGCGCCGACCATTGGCCCAGCCATTGGCCCAACCGGCTTGACCAGTGAGTGGCCCACCCACAGTGAGCCGACCCAAGCCAACCGAGCAGCCGCGCCCGAAGGCCCTACCCTTCGGCCAACCGACCGATCGCCCTCTCCCCTCTCTCACCGACACCCGGGTCCCACCTCTCCTTCTTCCCCTCGCCCACGCCAACCCCCGCCGCCGCTCGCCGGAATCCCGACGAATCCGGGATCCTCCCCCGATACCCTCGCCCGATCTTCCCCTCGCCCAAGTCGGTGCCCCCGCCCTAAAAATACCCCCGCCCTCTCCCCGTTTCCCCACTTTCCCCCTCGCCCGATCCTCCCCTCGCCCGCAATCTGTCGCCGGAGCACCGCACCGCCGGCGCGCCATTGTTACCGCCCCGGCCACCTCCGACCACCCTCGAGCTCGCCCGAGTCCACCCCCGAGCTCCCCTTGCTCCGCCGCACCCGCCGGAGGTCTCCGCCGTCGTCCCCGACCACCAGAGACCCCCGCACTGTCGTCGCCCGAGCCGCCGTCGACCATCGCCGCTGTCGCCGCCACGGTACGCCACCGGAGAACCCCGCCGCCGTCCGATCTAACACGTAGGGTGTAGATTAGATCCCCGAAGGGGTACGGTTTTTTTTAATAAAAGCCGGTTTAGTTCCGGTTTAGTTTTGGTTTTAGTTAGGTTTAGTTAGACCGGCCCGAAGCGGTTTATTACCACGTGCACGTTTTAGTTATATTACGCCGATGCGTTAGATAGGCCCATTAAGCGCCGAATTTCGTTTTAGTTAATTTTTTTCGTTTCTGTTTTTAACAGAATAGTTTCAGTTTTGTAAAATCCATATCTTTTAATCTACTTAATATTTTTAATTGATTCTTTTTTTGTTGGTTTGAAAATTTATTGTAGTTTCTGCAGAAAATATGTTTAGTCATGTTAAAATTATTATAAATTGTTTTATTTTAGATTTAGACAGAATAGTAATTCTGCTATAAAATGAGTTAGGAATATTTTATTTTAGTGATTCTTTTTGTCACTACTTTATTTTGACCTTGCCTAACCGTAGGAATTTATTTGGGCATTTTATATCTAATAAAAAAATAGTTTTAATCAGAATCATGTTATTCCTATTTATTTAACTAGCTACTGTTTTCCTATTGTTTCATATAGCAAATAATTTTATTTCTCTTATGTGATAGTTTATTTTAGGTTAGTTTCTGTAACTTTAGAACATGAACTTTTATTTACAATAAATAGAATTTTTATTTTATTTTTCCTTGCTAGGATTGTTTTAGGCATAATAGGAGTTCTATAATAGCTTTTAATGTGATTCTTTTTGCTCCTAGTTGCATGATGCTTTCTTTTCTGTTAGTTAGCAAAAACCCATGCTTAGGTTCTGTTAAGAAAAATTTGGTTGTGTAAAACTATTTCTTATTTGTTGTTTGATGTGGTGAAAACATTGATTTGGATTTCTTCGAGTTTTCTTTGGGTTTTGATTCAATTGTTTTATGTGTTATGTTAGTATGCTGTTATGTTAAGTGATCATATGTTTGTATGCTTATATGATTGTTGTTTGCCTCGGTAGAATTTCCGGAGTGCGAAGCTTGCTACCATGAGTCCCTAGCTTTCGAAGATCGTCAGCAAGGCAAGTTATTGATCATGTTTTCTTTACAATGCCTATGATTTTATTGCATTAGAATTATACCTCCCCACCATGCATGCAGTAGGAGAATTTGAAGTTATGTTCTTGAGTAGTATCATGAGGTAGGATGAACCCAATTCCTTGTTACCATTGCCGGACGAAGTAGTTTATTTTGCTATGCTCGTGAAGCGGGGTTGGTTGAGTGAATCATAAGGGAGATGTGAGAGTCAAGATGATGACAACCCCATGACTTCAAGCTCAAGATGGACTTCAAAATTCACTCTTGGGTGGAGGGCGGTTGTGGGCACCTGGAAAACCAGCGGTTGGCGGGATGCATGGAGAAAGCGCCATGACATCTTGCGGAAAGCTTCACCCAGTCACTAAGAGGCGGATGTATACCCCATTGACGGAAGCTTACCTGTGCAGCCGCAAGCCATTATGGGCTCTGGCTTGGTCAACCCTAGGTGTGACTCTGGCGGACGGTGCTACGAGATGGAGAAGAGCGGTAGGATTGGATGGGTACGGCGGTGGCGGAGGAACTCTTCGGAAGACCCTGTTTACGTTCATCCGTCTTCAAACACCATGAAGTGCGAAGACTTAAAAGGAGGGAGCGATTCTTGCGGGTAAAGTCGCAAACCTCTGCAGAGTGAAGATCTAATCGGTTAGCCGTGTCCCCGGTTACGGACAATTTGAGCCTCTGGAACCTGAAGTATTTCGGAAATCTCAACACTGAAATTAATAAATTAATTGAGGGGGTTATTTAATAATTGGGAATGAGACATTGGTTGGCGGAACCATCTCAATAACTACCAACAATTTTGTAGTATTTTGCAAACAAGTCCATTGTTGTAGGGAAAAACTGGCTTTTTCGCAAAACAAAGAAACTTAGAGCCCCACATCCAAATTGCATATTGTGTTAGTAATTATTTTTATTATTATTCTCTCTTCATGACTTGCCAGCATATTCAAAATGCTGACCTACACGGCTGCAACGTCTTATGTTGCAGAGGAGTATTCCGATCAGGAGTGAGGCTACGATCCGCGCTTGGCGATTGCCCTATAGAGTCGGATGGACTAGCTATTCTTCTACGCTTCCGCAGCTTTATTTAGTTTATTTCTCATGAGTTGGCCTTCGGCCGAATTTATTCTATTGTAATAAAGACTCGATATGAGAATCGTGTAATAAATTCAGGTGTGATTGAACTTTGATTATTTCATCAATGTCTTGTGTGTGCGGCATGATCTTGGGATGAATGCAGGTTACGAAGACTTGACCGATTTTGGGTCGGGTCGCTCTGAGAGATGGTATCGAGCACTGTTGACCGTGGGGCGTAACCCCTAGGATCGGAAAGCCATAGGAAGAGACTATTTATTTTATGTCCTTATCATTCCGTAATTATCCCTATTCATTTCGACTTCTCTCCGATTTTCAACATTCTAGATGGCATGAGTTCACCCAGTTACGCTACGGAGTTTTGCCAGCCGGATGAGGCGATGCCTTTTCGGCAAGAAGCTGGTCCAGATCGTGAAGAAGCTGAAGATTGCTCTGCCCTCAATCACGGGAAGCCTACCAATGCACTTCCGGCGGATACCCGCTTCTGAGTTGAGGTGCACATTCGAGGAGGACCTTGGAGGACATTCAGAGCCCATTGACTTTGAGTTTACAGATTTCAATTGGATCCTCGGAAGAGACATGGCGATTTATCGTGCACTTGGACATCTCCGAGAAGAGTACAGGGCCGAGCTCGACCCATCAGACCTCGCCATGATTTCTCGCAGGGCTAGGAATGGAGATATCATCCGTACCGTGGAGGACGACTCCATTCTCTCATATGTCCAAGACTTGGAGTGTCTCCTCGAGAAGCAGGAGATCCGGACTTCGCGTAACTTCGAAGGTACACAGAGGCTGTTGTTCCGTGAGCTGGGCTGGAGGAGAAAGCACACGCAGACTTCCTTGATCATGAAGAAGAAATCAAGGATTTCATGGAGAGAGTCGACAAGCTGAAGATGGATGTTGCCGCATTAGAGGAGAAGATGGACTTGGGAGAAGAGCTTTTTCCGAGTGGAGATGACGGACCCCTCGTGAGCAATGACCAGGATTATGAAGGGAGCTCCACTGAAGAAAGCCGCAAAAGGAGGCGCGCATCGGAAGGGCGCCACACGGAGGACGCCGCACGGAAGGGCGCAAGGATAATTGAATAAGACATTTAGTCGACCGCCATGTTATTTTATTTTTCCGTCGATCAGTTAGGCCGTTATTTTCGATTAGTCGTGAGAATTTGTAATCCGAGATTGAACCATGTTTGAGTTGATTGAATAAATGATTGGTGTGTTTATGATTGTGCATTCATATGGGTAGTGATATTTTCTCATTAGACCCTTGTTCTATTCTAATTTTCTCATCCACTCCAAAACACCAGATGCCTCGAGGCGTGACCCGGTCTCAATTTTCCGCCAGAGCTCACCCAGCTGATCCAGCAGCGAGAATGCCCTCATGCAAATGCTCATCTCGAACGAACAACAACAACAACAACAATCCACCGCCACCACCCCTGTTGACAACTTGACCCGCTTCCTAAGGCTGAATCCGCCGGTGTTCTCTAGCAGCTTGAGCCGATTGTGGCCGATGATTGGCTCCGCAAGGTCGGAAGGAGTTAGCCACTGCTGGATGCACAGATGCAGAGAAGGTGCGCTTTGCAGCACATCAACTTGATGGACCTGCAGCCTCTTGGTGGGAGAATTACACCGCCACTTATCCCCTCGCCACCATCACGTGGGATCAGTTCCAGCAGGCTTTCCGCACCGCTCATGTATCAGCTGGAGCCATGAGTCTGAAGAAGCGTGAGTTCCGCAACTTACGCCAGGGGAACCGTCTTGTGGGGCGATGCGTGGATGAGTTCAGCAAGTTAGCTCGCTATGCCGGATGATGTGGCCACAGATGCATAAGCAGGAAAAAGTTTCTCGAGGACTCAATGACGAGCTGGGTATGCAGCTAATGGTGGCTACCTTCAACAACTACCGGAGCTGGTAGACAAGGCCACCATACTTGAAGGCAAGCAACAGCGGATCGATGATCGCATGGCGGAAGTATGGCGGGGAAGTACAACTCTGGAGCTCAGCAGAAGCCCCGTTATGCCCCATACTCGGGAGGGCATACCCATCACACCCAGGGAGGACATAATCATGGAGGACATAACCATGGAGGAAATGGGAACAACCGCAACCAGGACAACAAGACAGGCAATGGAAACGGCAATGGCAACCAGCATCGTCCTGCCCCGGTTCAGAAGGATCTGAGTCACATCACCTGTTTCAAGTGCCAGAAAACAGGGCACTATGCCACCGACTGCCCGGAGGCCAAGCAGAGGAATGGAGACGGCAATGGAAGCTCAGCAAAGAAGCCCAACCCTTTTCCTCGTGCTCGGGTGAACCACATTGGCGTGGAGGGCGTCTATGATCAGCCGGAACCTTTGTGGTTGGTAAGTTTTATTAAATTCACATCGATGTTGGTACTCTTTGATTACGGTGCAGCGCATTCATTTCATATCAAGGGTAGTTGTGGAAGAAATGCGGGTTGCCCACTAGAACCCTTAGAAGCCCTCTTCACGTCGGTTCGCGAGGAGGAGAAATGATGGCGAGCTTAGGCTGTCATGCAACCCTCAACATCGGAAACCATAAATTTTCCATGAGACCTCATAGTATTGGAAACCCAGGACCTTGGATGTAATCCTAGGCATGGATTAGTTGACAAAGTTTGAAGGAAACATAGATGTGCCCACAAGTCGATTACGCTCACCACCCCGGAGCGAGAAGAGGATCAAGTATGTATCCAGCGTATCCCGATGAAGAATCGGTGAATTCCCTCACGGGAGTTGTTGGGAGGAAGTGCGATGGTGCAAGATTTTCCCGATGTGTTTCCGGAGGAATTACCAGGAATGCCACCGGACAGGGACATTGAATTTCTGATTGAGTTATTGCCCGGCACAGCCCCAATATCCAAGAGACCCTATCGGATGCCCCCAAACGATTTAAAAGAGATCAAGAATCAAATTAATGAGCTATTGGAGAAGGGATATATTCGGCCAAGCTCATCACCTTGGGGAGCCCCAGTTCTTTTGGTAGAGAAGAAGGACGGAACCCTGAGAATGGTTGTAGATTATCGTTCGTTGAACGATGTGACCATCAAGAACAAGTACCCTCTGCCAATGATTAATGACCTATTTGATCAGCTAGTTGGAGCCAAGGTATTCTCCAAGATCGATCTTGATCGAGGTATCATCGATTGAAGATCCGTGAAAAGGATATACCTAAAACAGCATTCACCACGGTATGGTTTATATGAGTATACCGTCATGTCATTCGGATTGACTAATGCCCTGCATACTTCATGAACTTGATGAACAAGGTATTTATGGAATATCTGGACAAGTTTGTCGTGGTGTTCATCGATGATATACTGATTTTCTCCAAGAGCGAGGAAGAGCATAAGGAACATTTGCGTCTAGTTACGGAGAAACTTAGAGAACATCAATTGTATGCCAAGTTCAGCAAATGTGAATTTTGGCTGAAGGAAGTTGGATTCCTCGGACATGTTATTTCAGGAGAAGGAATAGCAGTTGACCCCGCCAAGGTTGAATCAGTCACCGATTGGCAGTCACCCACCTCAGTCAAGGAGATCCGCAGTTTTCTCGGACTCGCAGGATATTATCGGAGGTTTATTGAGAATTTCTCGAAGATTGCCAAGCCCATGACTGATCTGTTGAAAAAGGGCGCCAAGTACATTTGGACCGAGGATTGTGAAGCCAGTTTCCAGGAATTTAAGAAACGTTTGGTTACAGCCACAGTACTGATTTTGCCGGACATACACAAGGATTACCAGGTATATTGTGACGCTTCTCGTCAGGGACTCGGAGGAGTACTCATGCAGGAAGGAAAAGTTGTAGCTTATACCTCCAGACAGCTACGACCTCATGAGATGAATTACTCCACACATGATTTGGAGTTAGCAGCAGTAGTGCATGCACTCAAGACCTGGAGACATTTCCTTATCGGAAACCGTTGTGATGTTTACACAGATCATAAGAGCTTGAAGTATATTTTCACGCAGAAAGAGTTGAACCTCAGGCAGAGGAGATGGCTAGAGTTAATCAAGGACTATGACATGAGACTGCATTACCACCCAGGAAATGCTAATGTTGTAGCAGATGCCTTGAGTCGTAAGAGCTATGTGAATACTCTTATAGCGGGAGGATTACCCCAGGAGTTAGTCGATGACCTCAGAGATCTTCGGCTGGAGATAGTTCCGAGAGGATATGTTGCAACTCTGGAAGTTCAGTCCACTTTGGCCGAAAGAATTCATGAAGCCGGAAGTCGGACAAGGAAATTGATGAGATAAAGAAAAGGATGAATGAAGGAAAAGCTAAAGGGTTTCGTAAGGATGAATACGGAGCTATATGGTTCGAGGATCGTATTTATGTACCCAATGGTCCCGAACTCAGGAAGCTAATTCTTGGGAGGCTCATGATTCACCGTACTCGATTCACCGGTAACACCAAGATGTATCTGGATTTGAAGGAAAGTTTACGGTGGGCGGTATGAAGAAGGATATTGCTGATGCGTAGCGTGTATGCGATGTTTACCAACGAGTAAAGGCGGAACATCGAAGCCAGCGGGGTTACTTCAACCTTTGCCGATTCCAGTGGAAATGGGAAAAACTTGGAATGGATTTTATCACGGGATTACCCAGGACCCGTTCAGGTTATGATTCCATCTGGGTAGTGGTTGATCAATTGACCAAGGTAGCTCATTTCATTCCGTGAAGACTACCTATACCAGCCCTAAGTTAGCCAAGATATACATGACCAGGATCGTATATGCGCATGGAGTTCCGAGGAGTATCGTGTCAGATAGAGGAACACAATTTACCTCAAAGTTTTGGAATCAGTTGCATGAAACTTTGGGTACGAGGCTAGAGTTCAGTACAGCTTTTCATCCACAGATAGATGGACAGACCGAGAGAGTCAACCAGATCCTGGAGGACATGTTGAGAGCTTGTGCGCTAGACTATGGGTCTAGCTGGGATGATAATTTGCCATACGCAGAGTTCTCATACAACAACAGTTATCAGACCAGTCTGAAGATGGCCCCTTTCGAAGCTCTATACGGAAGGAGGTGCAGAACACCATTGTTGTGGGATGGTGTTGGAGATCGAAAACTTTTCGGTCCCGATCTTATCAGAGATTCCGAAGAGAAAGTCAAACTGATTCGAGATAGACTCAAGGTAGCCCAGTCGAGGCAGAAGAGTTATGCCGACAGTAAACGCAAGGAAGTAACTTACGAAGCGGGAGACCGGGCATATCTCCGTGTGTCCCCACTTCGTGGAATCAAGAGATTCGGTGTTAAAGGAAAGTTAGCACCACGGTTCATTGGCCCCTACAAAATCCTCGAACGTCGTGGAGAAGTTGCTTACAAGTTGGAATTGCCGGAAGGATTGTCCGGAGTTCATGATGTATTCCATGTTTCTCAGCTGAAGAAGTACCATGCCGACATGGCCGATATTCCGTTGAGAGACACAGTGCCCCTAGAGGCCATACAGCTCGACAGTGATCTGACTTATGAGGAGAAACCCGTCCGAATTCTCGAGACTGCGAACAGAGTCACCCGCAGCAAGATCATCAAGTTTTGCAAGGTGCTGTGGAGTCATCACTCCGAGGAGGAAGCCATCATGTATGTCTTGCGTGGGATACCCGTGGTGACAATGGGGTATTCTATTGATCCACTTGATGTATGTTTTGGTGATCAACTTGCGGGTTCCGCCCATGAACCTATGCACAGGGGTTACTGAAGGAAATATGCCCTAGAGGCAATAATAAAGTTATTATTTATTTCCTTATATCATGATAAATGTTTATTATTCATGCTAGAATTGTATTAACCGGAAACATAATACATGTGTGAATACATAGACAAACAGATAGTCACTAGTATGCCTCTACTAGACTAGCTCATTAATCGAAGATGGTTATGTTTCCTAACCATAGACATGTGTTGTCATTTGATTAATGGGATCACATCATTAGGAGAATGATGTGATTGACATGACCCATTCCGTTAGCTTAGCACTTGATCGTTTAGTATATTGCTATTGCTTTCTTCATGACCTATACATGTTCCTGTAACTATGAGATTATGCAACTCCGTTTACGGAGGAACACTTTGGTACTACCAAGCGTCACAACGTAACTGGGTGATTATAAAGGAGTACTACAGGTGTCTCCAAAGGTACTTGTTGGGTTGGCGTATTTGAGATTAGGTTTTGTCACTCCGATTGTCGGAGAGGTATCTCTGGGCCTTCTCGGTAATACACATCACATAAAGCCTTGCAAGCATTACAACTAATGAGTTAGTCGTGAGATGATGTATTACGGAACGAGTAAAGAGACTTACCGGTAACGAGATTGAACTAGGTATTGGATACCGACGATCGAATCTCGGGTAAGTAACATACCGATGACAAAAGGAACAACGTATATCGTTATGCGGTTTGACCGATAAAGATCTTCGTAGAATATGTAGAAACCAATATGGGCATCCAGGTTCCGCTATTGGTTATTGACCGAGAATGGTTCTAGGTCATGTCTACATAGTTCTCGAACCCGTAGGGTCCGCACGCTTAACGTTTCGATGACAGTTCATTATGAGTTTATAAGTTTTGATGTACCGAAGGTTGTTCGGAGTCCCGGATGTGATCACGTACATGACGAGGAGTCTCGAAATTGTCGAGACATAAAGATTGATATATTGGAAGCCTATGTTTGGACTTCGGAAAGGTTCCGGATGAAAACAGGAAGTTACCGGAACACCGGGGGGTTACCGGAACCCCCCGGGGGGTCTATGGGCCTTGATGGGCCATAGGGAGAAGAGGAAGGGCCGGCCAGGGCAGGCCGCGCCCCTCCCTCTAGTCCGAATAGGACAAGGAGAGGGGGCGGCCCCTTCCCTCTTCCCTCCCCAATCCTATTCCAACTAGGAAAGGGGAGTCCTACTCCCGGTGGGAGTAGGACTCCTCGGCCGCCTTGGGCTGGCCGCACCCTCCCTTGCTCCTTTATATCACGGGGCAGGGGCACCCATGACACACAAGTTGATCTACGGATCGTTCCTTAGCCGTGTGCGGTGCCCCCTCCACCATATTCCACTTCGGTCATATCGTCGCGGAGCTTAGGCGAAGCCCTGCGCCGGAGAAGTCATATCGTCGCAGAGCTTAGGCGAAGCCCTGCGTCGGTGGAGCATCATCATCGTCACCACGCCGTCGTGCTGACGGAACTCATCCCCGACACTTTGCTGGATCGGAGTCCGGGGATCGTCATCGAGCTGAACGTGTGCAGAACTCGGAGGTGCCGTACGTTCGGTGCTTGGATCGGTCGGATCGTGAAGACGTACGACTACATCAACCGCGGTGTTATAACGCTTCCGCTTTCGGTCTACGAATGCGTGGACAGACACTCTCCTCTCGTTGCTATGCCATCACCATGGTCCCGTGTGCGTAGGAAATTTTTGAAATTACTACGTTCCCCAACGGTGGCATCCGAGCCTGGTTTTATGCGTTGATGTCATATGCACGAGTAGAACACAAGTAAGTTGTGGGCGATATAAGTCATACCGCTTACCAGCATGTCATACTTTGGTTCGGCGGTATTGTGAGATGAAGCGGCCCGGACCGACATTACGCCAGACGCTTCTGCGAGACTGGTTTCACCGCTTGAGCACTAGTTGCTTAAAGGTGACCGGCGGGTGTCAGTTTCTCTCACTTTAGTTGAACCGAGTGTGGCTATGCCCGGTCCTTGCGAAGGTTAAAACAGCACCAACTTGACAAACTATCGTTGTGGTTTTGATGCGTAGGTAAGAACGGTTCTTGCTCAGCCCGTAGCAGCCACGTAAAACTTGCAACAACAAAGTAGAGGACGTCTAACTTGTTTTTGCAGGGCATGTTGTGATGTGATGTGGTCAAGACGTGATTCTATATTTTATTGTATGAGATGATCATGTTTTGTAACCGAGTTATCGGCAACTGGCAAGAGCCATATGGTTGTCGCTTTATTGTATGAAATGCAAACGCCATGTAATTGCTTTACTTTATCACTAAGCAGTAGCGATAGTCGTAGAAGCAATAGTTGGCGAGACGACAACGATGCTACGATGGAGATCAAGGTGTCGCTACCGGTGGCGATGGTGATCATGGCGGTGCTTCGGAGATGGAGATCACAAGCACAAGATGATGATGACCATATCATATCACTTATATTGATTGCATGTGATGTTTATCCTTTATGCATCTTATCTTGCTTTGATTGACGGTAGCATTATAAGATGATCTCTCACTAAAATTATCAAGAAGTGTTCTCCCGAGTATGCACCGTTGCGAAAGTTCTTCGTCTTTGAGACACCACGTGATGATCGGGTGTGATAGGCTCTACGTTCAAATACAACGGGTGCAAAACAGTTGCGCACGCAGAATACTCAGGTTAAACTTGACGAGCCTAGCATATAACAGATATGGCCTCGAAACACGGAGACCGAAAGGTCGAGCGTGAATCATATAGTAGATATGATCAACATAGTGATGTTCACCATTGAAACTACTCCATCTCACGTGATGATCGGACATGGTTTAGTTGATTTGGATCACGTAATCACTTAGATAACTGGAGAGATGTCTATCTAAGTGGGAGTTCTTTAGTAATATGATTAATTGAACTTTAATTTATCATGAACTTAGTCCTGGTAGTATTTTGCAAATTATGTTGTAGATCAATAGCTCGCGTTGTTGCTTCCCTATGCTTTTATATGTTTGTTTTGATATGTTCCTAGAGAAATATTATGTTGAAAAATGTTAGTAGCAATGATGCGGATTGGATCCGTGATCTGAGGTTTATCCTCATTGCTGGACAGAAGAATTATGTCCTTAATGCACCGCTAGGTGACAGACCTATTGCAGGAGCAAATGCAGACGTTATGAACGTTTGGCTAGCTCAATATGATGACTACTTAATAGTTTAGTTGTAGCGACCCGACCTCAGACGGTCAAGCCTCTGTGTATCTGTGCCATCCCTGGATCAGTATGCTGGCACACACAGTACATCAATGTATATATCAAAGTGCAATCACATGTATAAATAACGTAAATGATATATACCTCATAATACTCAGCGGAAACAATCAAACGGGTGTGGAGTCCCATCAACGCCATCGGCAGGTAGAGTGTAGACCGTAACCCTGTACCGTACTCTTACTCTTCGGAAGAAAGTATACGCAACATGATACGTTGCAGCCGTGTAGGTCGATTACATTGAATGTACCGGCAAGATCACAATAAGAGAAAACAGATGATAAACTATACTATATGCAATATGGCTTTATGGCTCTGTATCTGAGTTTTATTTGCGTAAAAGCTGATTTTATTTTACCTACATCAAAGGAATAGAATGAAGTCTGTACTAAGGAGTTTTCTATCATGACATGGTTCCGCCAACCGATGTCTCATAGCCCAAAATCATCATATGTTGCCCAGAATTAAGTTATCAGTCCGGTGTTGAGAGTTCCGAGATAGATCCAAGTCCAGATGCTCAATTTGTCCGTAACCGGGGACACGGCTAATCGATTAGGTTATAACCCTCTGCAGAGGTTTGTACACTTTACCCGCAAGATTCGATCCCTCTCTTTACGTTCTCGCACTTAGTGTTTGAGAACAAGATGACCAAACATGGTCTTCCAAAGAGTTCCTCGACCACCGTCCGGTACTCATCCCATCCTACCGTAGTTCTACATCTGCTAGTACCGTCCCAGCCAGAGTCACTACTAAGGTCAACCAAGCGAGCCCATAATGACTTGCGGTTGCAGGGTAAGCTTCCGGGCATGAAGTATTCTTCCGTCTCTTTGAGTCTGGGTGAAGCTTTCCAAGATGTCATGGCGCTTCTCCATGCATCCCGGCCAACCACTGGTTTTTCCAGGGTGCCCGTCAACCGTCCTTCACCCAGTAGTGTGTATTGAATTCCTGTCTCGAGTCTTGAAGTCTTGAGGTCTTGAAGATGCAGTCCTTGCAGATTCCATCATGGATTTGACGTCATTGACGTAGAATCCTCCATTCTCACACCACTCCAGTACTCATACCAAACCCGTCTACTATAGCATAGCATAAAAATAAATTATCGTCCGGGCTTGGTAACAGGGGATGGGTTCCTACCTCATGCATACTACTCAACTACAAGGATTCAATAACACTACTGAGGGATGGTTGCAAAGATGTCACTAAATGCAATAAAAACATAGGTATGAAAGCATGGTCAAGGTGAACTTGCCTGGTTGACGATCTTCGAAAAACTAGGGTTTCGTAGTAGCAATCTTACGCACTCCGAAAATTCTACCGAGGCAAACAATAACTATAATAAGCACATAGCAATAGGATCACATAACACAACATAACGAAAAGTAACATAACACAACAAACAACCAAAACTCAAATCCAAAAGAAGAACTCACATCAAGGCCACTCACAGTGTTCCCTACTTCAAGCAATAACAAAAATAGTTTTATAAAAAGTTCTTAATATAACCTAATCATGGTTTTAGGTTAACTTAACAGAAAAGGTTTCACTAAGCAACTAGGAGCAAAAAGAATTAATTAAAAAGCTATTATAAAACTCATTTTAGGCCTAATCCAATTTCTATTAAGAAAAATCATTTAAAACTTTTATTAATTATAAATAAAAGTTCATCTACTAGAATGACAGAAACTAACCTAGAATAACTAATCACAAGTTAAAAATAAATTAATTTACTAATTAATTAATTAGGAAAACAAGGAACTAGTTAATTAATTAGGATTAATAGGATTCTGTCTAAAACTAATTATTTATTAATCCTAAAATACCCAAGTTAATTTCTAGGGTTTGGCAATGTCAAAATAAAGTGATGACAAAAGAATCATGCAAAAATAATTTTTTAACTAAAGTTATAGCAGATTTACTATTCTGACTAAAACAATATTAAGGCATTTTTAATTATTTTTAACATAGCTAAATATATATTTTACAGAAACTACATAAAATTTGCAATCCAACAAAAAAGTATCACTCAAAAATATTAAACAGAATAAAATATATACATTTTGAAAACAGAAACTATTCGGCTAAAACAGAAAATCAAAATAAAAAGAAAAAGGCCTAATGGGCCTATACTGTGCCCTGTGCGTTAGATAGCCTAAACGGGCCCTAGGTTTAAACTAAACGAACCGGCCTAAAAAAATAAACCTAAACTAAAACTAAACCGAGCGGAACCGGCCGGTTTTATAAATAAAACCTAACCCTTCGGGGGCTTCTAATCTAGGCCGTCGATCTAAGATCGGACGGGGGAAGTGCTCGGTGACTTACGGGACTCAGACGGCAATGGCGGCGGCGAGAGTGCTTCGGGGCGTCCGGGCGTCGGGGAGCTCCGGCGACTCGTCGGGGAGATGCGGGGGAGCACGGGGGGTGGTTCGGTGGTGTTGGGGGGGGGGTGGACTAGAGCGTCGTCGGCGGCGACTTTGGCGGCGGTGGCGAGCTCGGGACTCCAGCGAGCTCGGAGAGAGAGGAGAGGGGTCCGCGAGGCTAGGGGGAATGGGGTGCGGAGGGCTCGGCTTTATAGCCTGGGGTCCGCGAGCTTGGAAGGGATCAGGCGATCGGGGATCCCGGATCCTTCGGGATCCGGCGATCTCCGGCGAGCGGCGATGCGTGGGCGAGGGGGGAAGGAGACGGGGCGGGTCCCACGGGTCAGCGGGAGAGAGAGAGGGGCGAGGGGGTCGGGTGGCCGAAGCCTAGGGGGTTCGGGCGAGCGGGCGAGGGGTGAGGCGCTGGGCTGGCCTGTTGGGCCGGCTCGGCTGGGCCTGGCGCGGGGCTGCGGAGCTGGCTGGGCCTGGAGTGGCCTGGCTGGCGCCCCGGGGAGTTTTTTTTTTATTTTTTTTTAAATAAAACAAAAACAAAAATAAAACAATATCTATAAATATTTTATATAGGGTATATATATACCAAAATGATCAGGGGAATATTCCCTTTCATTTGAACATTTTTCCAAAGGCAAAATCCAAACTTTATAAAATCCATTTTTTCAAATTCAAATAAAATTCAGATTTGAATTCCAAAACTTTTGGCATTGTTTCCTCTGATATTTTTGGAGTGTCATGTTTGCTCCTCTCATACTTTTGATCAAGTATTTATCAGGCATAGTTTTTGAAATGTTTCCCACATGCCAAAGTTTGAAATTCAAATTCAAAACTCAAGATTTGAAAGAGGGTTTCAAAGCACTTTCAAATGATTTTCAACTTGATTCATTATAACTTCCAACTCCTATTTCATATAATTGAAGAATTCATTTTATCTTCCCTCATGAAAATCATTGAGTTGCATAAAGCTTTGAATTTGAAATCTTCCCAAATGAAATTCAAATCTTTTCCAAAACCCTATTCATTTAAAAATGGAAGAAGTCATGTCATCCTCACTCTAGGCTTTGGTGTTGGTATGAATTTGAATCCATTGGAATCCAAAAAGGCAAAGGGAAAGTTTTGGGAAAGTCATTTCATTCCCTCTCATTCAACTTTCAAAAATTTCAAATTTCACTCAGTTTCACTCAATCCATCAAACCAACAATCAGACAATCAAGCATAGTTATTTATTTAATATAACATTCCAAAATTTAGAATTTTGGGATGTTACAAACCTACCACACTTAAAATGAATCTCGTCCTCGAGATTCGAAGAGGCTAGCAAGAAAAGGGTAGGGGTTGGGGGTCTTCTAGCAAGAGTTTTGGTCAGAAAGGTCAGGGGTGCTACCACACTTAAAAACAAGGTCATGGTTCTAATAAATTCAGATAAATCCTCTGGAGGGCTGACAATGTATGTCTCTTCACATATCTTACAATAGCTCCTTAAAGCTCTTCTGTCAGAAGCATAGAGTTTTCCTCAGAATCTTGGGTCGGTTCGTCAAAGTTGAAAATTTGTCCGAGACTGGATCTTCTTAGCTGATGGGTCTGTGTCCATTCTAAACAACTATCGAAACACTCATGGTGGTCTACAATTTATGGTTTTCTCCTGCAGAAAAACGGGTGCAGGTTGAACCTCACCGTATAACCTACGTTTGGCAACGGTTGCCTGTAATGGGGTTCCATCGTCCTACCATTTTATGGTTTTATGGCTTATCGCGTCGACACTCTTCTAAGGTTTTCAAGGCTCTCTGATTTTCCATCAACATATGATAGTTCATGATAGAAGTCTCCGGTATGGGGGCCAATCCATCCCGTACTTGAATCATTACCACATATGTAAACAGTGAATCACGTATTCTAACACTTGGGCATACTCACAAGCATTGCAGAATTTCTCTTGTCCTCAAATTGGGTTCGAGTAAATCCATGGTTTCTGCAAGCCAAACAAAACATCTATCGTTACTTCACCACTCTTAGGTTTTTGCGTAATCTCCTACGAAACGTATGCTGATTGGACTGCTGATTCCTCCAATTTATTCCTTTATCAAGGTTATATCAGTTTCCTTTCAAAATCACGGGCACATGGGTTTATGGCCCACTTCAACACTAGTGCAGCTTTAACTCATCCTTGGAGTAACTCTCATATTACACCTCCTTTAAATCCAGTAGTACTCTATTTCTTCATACCATCATATCAAAAGCAAAGTTCCAACTTATTTTGTCCAGCTTCCTTCTATGGACCGTCATGGATAACACATTTCTTTCTTCATTGATCCTGTGGCTTTATAGAGTACTATGACCAAAAGAAGTGCACAAGTTTATCCATAAAATCTCATTAATCTCATATCAATCTTTCATTACATCCTTAACCATTTTCGTAAATACAAATTCCAAAAAGTACTTGTTACAAATGCTGCCACCCACATGATTTGGTATGGTCAGACATTACTTTCAACTTTATTCATTTTTTTTCCTCCTTGGGGATACTTCAGTCCCACTGGAATTGTGCGACATGTGCCTTGAAATCTTCAATCTTCTGTTTCATTGTGGTGGCCTTGAGCTTCACCTTCATCATCTCTGCATGCACTTCGCTTAGGTAATCCTGAGTATAACGGAGTCTTGCTTCAAGTATTTCTCCGATCTGGCGTATGGCTTCCATGGCTGCTTCACGAACAGCATCGAAGAAAGTTGCTTGTGGCACATGTGAGATGAAAAAGTAATGCCCCATCCTCTTTGGGAAAACTCCTTTCAAACGGTGAAGGTGTACCTCCACATACCAAAGTTCCACTCCCTTTTGCTTGAAAGGGTAGCCTTTGTAGACTGCATCTCCTTCAAGGTGAATATGCTTCATCATGTCCTTCAGGATCTTCGGGTAATCATGATCACTTGTCAGGGTCATGATGGTTTCCGGACCTTTAAGGAAAGACTCGTAAAGGGTCGTCATCTGCAGTTGTATAACAAAAGTGGTGCTCAGAATGAGGTACATATCTCCTGGGCACACATTCATATCATCCAAACAAAACTTCAAACTCAATTCCAATTTCCTGTTTATGCATCACAAGCTCACTTTCTCCCATGTTCATCAAGAATATTAATTTCCAATATGGCAACTCCTTAAAGCTTGTCAGCATGTGACATTACAACTTTATTGCGTCATGAACTATTACAATCTCAGGGTAATCTATTACATAACTCAACTCGTTGAGCTCATGAAAAATGAAATTTCTTTCTACTACTCTTATTATCCATAATCAGAATTCAGTTCCAGCTTTCGTCTTGTCGGAACATTTAGTAGCATAATGTCCTGCTTCCTTGCAGCGAAAACAAATGACTTTCGATAAGTCTTTGGGCTTCTTGGAGATGGTGCCTGCTCCTTGAGTTCCTTGCTTCCTTTCGGGACAATGATTGGCATAATGCCCGACGTCCTTACATTCAAAACAGGTGATATGACTCTTGTCCCTATTTGCAGAAATTGGGTTGTTACGAGGGTGTCTTTGTTTTCTCTTCCTGGTTTTCTTCGTTACGATCAAACCTTCTATTCCTTGTGGGTCAAACTCTATTGCTTCGGCCGGGAAGTATCCGGATACTCTTTTCTTTCCTTGGTGCAATCTGTGAAAAATGTCCTTCTTCTCCACATGAATAGCAGGCATTGGAGTAAAATCTGTTGAGACCTTCTCCATCCAGGTCTTCAACACTTTCATTCATTACTGGTTCTTCTAGGTCTTCCTTGAGGGCTTCCTTCATTCCATCTTCCTGCTTCGGAATAATTTGTTGCACCGTGGAGTAAATGTGACACTGCACCGGGTAGTGGGTGGTTCCTTCACACAGGAAGCAAGTCACCTGGCTAGTTGGGCATTCCTCAGCTGGGTGTTTTTCCTCACAATGAGGGCATCCATCCTTGTGTTCCTCCTGGGTGTGTCCTATTTCTCCGCAAATCCTGCAGGCACAAGGTTTATTTCCTGGTGTATCATGGTGCTTCCGGATAAGACGTGATCTCAACAGGGTCTTCTTGAATTCCTCCCAAGTTCTTGCTCCATTAAATCCCTGTATGGCTTGATGCATGTTCCACCAGGTTGCAGCACTTTCTGTAAAGTACCGAAGAGCGTATTGGACCTCATACTTCCTTGAAACCAAATTGCTCCCGAAGTGTTCTTCCATGTTCTGCATCCATAGCTCTGCCTCCGGCTGAGTCTTCGGTCCAGAGAATATCAGTCCAACTTCATTCATCATCTATGGGGTTCAAGGGTTTTAGGGTGAGATGAGAGAGAGGTGGGAAGGGATATACACACCATACAAACAATAGTTTTTGAAGAAACAGGTTTTAATTTGGGGCTGTCGGAAAACATCAAACAAATGACAGCTCACAAATCATCGCTTCTAACGTAGGTGTATAACAGGGGTTTGGTCTTCTAAAGGTCTAATAATTCTTCAGATCCTTTCAAGTCTTCGGAGTCTTCAACTGTTCTAGATTCTAATATATGGTGAAATCCTCTTTACTCTGAAGGGGCCATCAGTTCTCCGATATCAAATCCTTCTTGGAGCGTCTTCAGTTGATCCTTCATGTGGTCAAAAGGGAAAAGGGTATATTCTAACTATTTGAGGTGAGAGTGTCTATTTGATAAAATCAGAAAAGATGAGAAGTAAGAGTCTTTATGAAAATAAAGTTTTTGAGATATCCTGTCCTAGGGGCTTTCCGATTTCTAGGGTCACGTCCTACAGTCAACATGTGCTCTGATACCATATCTGTAGCGACCCGACCTCAGACCGTCAAGCCTACGTGTATCATGCCATCCTCGGATCAAGATATCTTTGGCACACACAGTACATCAATGTATATATCAAAGTGCAATCACATGTATAAATAACGTAAAATGATATATACCTCATAATACTCAGCGGAAACAATCAAGCGGGTGTGGAGTCCCATCAACGCCATCGGCAGGTTGAGTGTAGACCGTAACCTGCACCGTAATCTTACTCGGAAGAAAGTATACGCAACATGATACGTTGCAGCCGTGTAGGTCAGTACATTGAATGTACCGGCAAGATCACAATAAGAGAAACCAGATGATAAACTATATTATATGCAATATGGCTTTATGGCTCTGTATCTGAGTTTTGTTTGCGTAAAAGCTGATTTTATTTTACCTACATCAAAGGAATAGAATGAAGTCTGTACTAAGGAGTTTTCTATCATGACATGGTTCCGCCAACCGATGTCTCATAGCCCAAAATCATCATATGTTGCCCACAATTAAGTTATCATCCGGTGTTGAGAGTTCCGTGATAGATCCAAGTCGATATGCTCATATTGTCAGTATACGGGGAAACGGCTAATGGATTAGGTTTAACCCTCTGCAGAGGTTTTTACACTTTTCCCGCAAGATTCGATCCCTCTCTTTACGTTCTCGCACTTGAGTGTTTGAGAACAAGATGACCGAAACATGGTCTTCCAAAGAGTTCCTCGACCACTGTCCGGTACTCATCCCATCCTACCGTAGTTCTACATCTGCTAGTACCGTCCCAGCCAGAGTCACTACTAAGGTCAACCAAGCGAGCCCATAATGACTTGCGGTTGCAGGTAAGCTTCGGGCATGAAGTATTCTTCCGTCTCTTTGAGTCTGGGTGAAGCTTTCGCAAGATGTCATGGCGCTTCTCCATGCATCCCGCCAACCACTGGTTTTTCCAGGTGCCCGTCAACCGTCCTTCACCCAGTAGTGTGTATTGAATTCCTGTCTCGAGTCTTGAAGTCTTGAGGTCTTGAAGATGCAGTCCTTGCAGATTCCATCATGGATTTGACGTCATTGACGTAGAATCCTCCATTCTCACACCACTCCCGAGTACTCATACCAAACCCCGTCTACTATAGCATAGCATAAAAATAAATTATCGTCCCGGGCTTGGTAACAGGGGGATGGGTTCCTACCTCATGCATACTACTCAACTACAAGGATTCAATAACACTACTGAGGGATGGTTGCAAAGATGTCACTAAATGCAATAAAAACATAGGTATGAAAGCATGGTCAAAGTGAACTTGCCTGGTTGACGATCTTCGAAAAACTAGGGTTTCGTAGTAGCAATCTTCGCACTCCGGAAATTCTACCGAGGCAAACAATAACTATAATAAGCACATAGCAATAGGATCACATAACACAACATAACGAAAGTAACATAACACAACAAACAACCAAAACTCAAATCCAAAAGAAGAACTCAAATAAAGGCCACTCAAAGTTTTCCCTACTTCAAGCAATAACAAAAATAGTTTTATAAAAATTTCTTAATATAACCTAATCATGGTTTTAGGTTAACTTAACAGAAAAGGTTTCACTAAGCAACTAGGAGCAAAAAGAATTAATTAAAAAGCTATTATAAAACTCATTTTAGGCCTAATCCAATTTCTATTAAGAAAAATCATTTAAAACTTTTATTAATTATAAATAAAAGTTCATCTACTAGAATGACAGAAACTAACCTAGAATAACTAATCACAAGTTAAAATAAATTAATTTACTAATTAATTAATTAGGAAAACAGGAACTAGTTAATTAATTAGGATTAATAGGATTCTGTCTAAAACTAATTATTTATTAATCCTAAAATACCCAAGTTAATTTCTAGGGTTTGGCAATGTCAAAATAAAGTGATGACAAAAAGAATCATGCAAAAATAATTTTTTTAACTAAAGTTATAGCAGATTTACTATTCTGACTAAAACAATATTAAGGCATTTTTAGTTATTTTTAACATAGCTAAATATATATTTTGCAGAAACTACATAAAATTTGCAATCCAACAAAAAAAGAATCACTCAAAAATATTAAGCAGAATAAAAGATATACATTTTTGAAAACAGAAACTATTCGGCTAAAACAGAAAATCAAAATAAAAGAAAAAGGCCTAATGGGCCTATACTGTGCCCTGTGCGTTAGATAGCCTAAACGGGCCCTAGGTTTAAACTAAACGAACCGGCCTAAAAAAAAACCTAAACTAAAACTAAACCTATAGGAACCGGCCGGTTTTATACATAAAACCTAACCCTTCTTGGGCTTCTAATCTAGGCAGTCGATCTAAGATCGGACGGGGGTGCTTTCGGTGACTTACGGACTCGGCGACGGCAATGGCGGCGGCGGCGAAATCTTGCCGGGCGTCGGCGTCGGCGAGCTCCAGCGACTTCGTCGGGAGATGCGGGGAGCACGGGGTGGTTCGTGGTGTTGGGGGGATCGGGGTGGACTAGAGCATCGTCGTGGCGACTTTGGCGGCGGTGGCGAGCTCAGGACTCAGCGAGCTCGGGAGAGAGAGGAGAGGGGTCCGCGAGGCTAGGGGGAATGGGGTGCGGAGGGCTTGGCTTTATAGCCTGGGGTCCGCGAGCTTGGAAGGGGATCAGGCGATCGGGGATCCGGATCCTTGGGATCGGTCGATCTCCCGCGAGGTGGCGTGGGCGAGGGGGAAGAAGAGGGCGGGTCCCACGGGTCAGTGGAGAGAGAGGGGGCGAGGGGTCGGGTGGCCGAGGCCTAAGGGGTTCGGGCGAGCGGGCGAGGGTGAGGCGCGCTGGGCTGGCTGTTGGGCTGGCTCGGGCTGGCTGGGCGCTGGAGGGAGGCGGCGCTGGCTGGGCCTGGGGTGGCCTGGCTGGCGCCCCGGGGAGTTTTCTTTTATTTTTTTAAATAAAACAAAAACAAAAATAAAACACTATCTATACATATTTTATATAGGGTATATATATACCAAAATGATCAGGGGAATATTCCCTTTCATTTGAACATTTTTCCAAAGGCAAAATCCAAACTTTATAAAAATCCATTTTTCAAATTCAAATAAAATTCAGATTTGAATTCCAAAACTTTTGGCATTGTTTCCTCTGATATTTTTGGAGTGTCATGTTTGCTCCTCTCATACTTTTGATCAAGTATTTATCGGGCATAGTTTTTGAAATGTTTCCCACATGCCAAAGTTTGAAATTCAAATTCAAAACTCAAGATTTGAAAGAGGGTTTCAAAGCACTTTCAAATGATTTTCAACTTGATTCATTATAACTTCCAACTCCTGTTTCATATAATTGAAGAATTCATTTTATCTTCCCTCATGAAAATCATTGAGTTGCATAAAGCTTTGAATTTGAAATCTTCCCAAATGAATTTCAAATCTTTTTCCAAAACCCTATTCATTTAAAAATGGAAGAAGTCATGTCATCCTCACTCTAGGCTTTGGTGTTGGTATGAATTTGAATCCATTGGAATCCAAAAAGGCAATGGGGAAAGTTTTGGGAAAGTCATTTCATTCCCTCTCATTCAACTTTCAAAAATTTCAAATTTCACTCAGTTTCACTCAATCCATCAAACCAACAATCAGACAATCAAGCATAGTTATTTATTTAATATAACATTCCAAAATTTAGAATTTTGGGATGTTACATTAGTGCACCATACTTAATGGCTTAGAATCGGGACTTCAAAGACGTTTTTGAACGTCATGGACCATATGAGATGTTCCAGGAATTGAAGTTAATATTTCAAGCAAATACCCGAGTTGAGAGATATGAAGTCTCCAACAAGTTCTATAGCTAAAAGATGGAGGAGAATCGCTCAACTAGTGAGCATGTGCTCAGATTATGCAGGTACTTCAATCGCTTGAATCAAGTGGGAGTTAATCTTCCAGATAAGATAGTGATTGACAGAATTCTCTAGTCACCATCACTAAGTTACTAGAACTTCGTGATGAACTATAGTATGCAAGGGATGACGAAAACAATTCCCAAGCTCTTCGCGATGCTAAAATCGGCGAAGGTAGAAATCAAGAAAAACATCAAGTGTTGATGGTTGACAAGACCACTAGTCTCAAGGAAAAGGGCAAAGGAAAGAAGAAGGGGAACTTCAAAAAGAACAGCAAGCAAGTTGCTACTCGAGTGAAGAAGCCCAAGTCTGGACCTAAGCCTGAGACTAAGTGCTTTTGCTACAATGGAACTGGTCACTGGAAGCGGAACTACCCCAAGTATTTGGCGGATAAGAAGGATGGCAAAGTGAACAAAGGTATATTTGATATACAGATTATTGATGTGTATTTTACTAGTGTTCGTAGCAACCCCTCGGTATTTGATACTTTGGTTCATTTGCTAAGAGTTGTAACTTTCGAAGCGGGAGTTGCAGAATGAGCGTAAACTGGTTGAAGGGGAAGTGACGATGAGTGTTGGAAGTTGTTCCAGGATTGATATGATCATCATCGCACACTCCCTATACTTTCGGGATTAGTGTTAAACCTGAATAAATGTTATTTGGCGTTATGCGTTGAGCATAAATATGATTTGATCATGTTTATTGTAATCTGATTATTCATTTAAAGTCAAAGAATAATTGTTGTTCTGTTTACATGAATAAAACCTTCAATGGTCATACACCCAATGAAAATAGTTTGTTGGATCTCGATCGTAGTAATACACATATTCACAATATTGATGCCAAAAGATGCAAAGTTAATAATGATAGTGCAACTCATTTGTGGCACTGCCGTTTAGGTCATATTGGTGTAAAGCGCATGAAGAAACTCCATGCTAATGGGATTTTGGAATCACTTGATTATGAATCACTTGATGCTTGCGAACCATGCCTTATGGGCAAGATGACTAAAAACTCTGTTCTCCAGAACAATGGAGCAAGCAAATGACTTATTGGAAATAATACATACTGATGTATGTGATCCAATGAGTGTTGATGCTCGTGGCAAGTATCGTTATTTTCTGACCTTCACAGATGATTTGAGCAGATATGGGTATATCTACTTGATGAAACACAAGTCTGAAACATTTGAAAAGTTCAAAGAATTACAGAGTAAAGTGAAGAATCATTGTAACAAGAAAATAAAAGTTTCTACGATATGATCGCAGAGGAAAAATATTTGAGTTACGATTTTGGTCTTCAATTAAAACAAAGTGGAATAGTTTCACAGCTCACGCCACATGGAACACCACAACATAATGGTGTGTCCGAATGTAAATAACCGCACTTTATTGGATATGGTGCGATCTATGATGTATCTTACCGATTTACCACCATCGTTTTGGGTTATGCATTAGAGACAGCTGCATTCACGTTTAATAGGGCACCATCTAAATCCGTTGAGATGACACCGTATGAACTATGGTTTAGCAGTAAACCTAAGCTGTCGTTTCTTAAAGTTTGGAGTTGTGATGCTTATGTGAAAAAGTTTTCACCTGATAAGCTCGAACCCAAATCGGAGAAGTGCGTCTTCATAGAATACCCAAAGGAAACTGTTGGGTACACCTTCTATCACAGGTCTAAAGGCAAAACATTCGTTGCTAAGATGGATCCTTTCTAGAGAAGGAGTTTTCTCTCGAAAGAAGTGAGTGGGAGGAAAGTAGAACTTGATAAGGTAATTGTACCTTCTCCCTTATTGGAAAGTAGTTCATCGCAGAAATCAGTTTCAGTGATTCCTACACCAATTAGTAAGGAAGTTAATGATGATGATCATGAAACTTCAGATCAAGTTGCTACCAAACCTCGTAGGTCTTCCGGAGTAAGATCCGCACCAGAGTGGTACGGTAATCATGTTCTGGAAGTCATGTTACTAGATCATGATGAACCTACGAAATATGAGGAAGCGATGATGAGCCCAGATTCCGCGAAATGGCTTGAGGCCATGAAATCTGAGATGGGATCCATATATGAGAACAAAGTGTGGACTTTGATGGAGTTGCCCGATGATCGGCAAGCCATATTATATAAATGGATCTTCAAGAAGAAGACAGATGCTGATAGTAGTATTACTATCTACAAAGCTCGACTTGTCGCAGAAAGGTTTTCGACAAGTTCAAGGTGTTGACTACAATGAGATTTTCTCAAGCTGTAGCGATGCTTAAGTCTGTCCGAATCATGTTAGCAATTGCCACATTTTATGAAATCTGGCAAATGGATGTCAAAACTACATTCTTTAATGGATTTATTAAAGAAGAGTTGTATATGATGCAACGAAGGTTTTGTCAATCCTAAAGGAGCTAACAAAATGTGCAAGCTCCGGTGATCCATCTATGGACTGGTGCAAGCATCTCGGAGTTGGAATAAACGCTTTGATAGTGTGATCAAAGCATATGGTTTTATACAGACTTTTAGAGAAGCCTGTATTTACAAGAAAGTGAGTGGGAGCACTACAGCATTTCCGATAAGTATATGTGAATGACATATTGTTGATCGGAAATAATGTAGAATTATTCGCAAAGCATAAAGGAGTATTTGAAAGGAGTTTTTCAAAGAAGGACCTCGGTGAAGCTGCGTACAAATTGAGCATCAAGATCTATTGAGATAGATCAAAACGCTTGATAAGTTTTTCAATAAGTACATGCCTTGTCAAGATTTTGAAGTAGTTCAAAATGGAACAGTCAAAGAAAAGTTCTTGCACGTGTTGCAAAGGTGTGAAATTGAGTAAGACTCAAATCCCGACCACAGCAGAAAATAGAAAAGAGAATGAAAGTCATTCCCTATGCCTCGGTCATAGGTTCTATAAAGTATGCTATGCTATGTACCAGGACCTATTGTATACCTTGCTCTGAATTTGGCAAGGAGTACAATAGTGATCTAGGAGTAGATCACTTTGGACATTGTTCAAGAACATACTTAGTGATGACTAAGGAAATATTTCTCGATTATGGAGGTGATAAAAGAGCCCGTCATAAAGAGTTACATCGATGCAAGCTTTTTACACTGATCCAGATGACTCTAAGTCTAAATCTGGATACATATTGTAAGTGGGAGCAATTAGCTAGAGTAGCCCCGTGCAGAGCATTGTAGACATAGAATATTTGCAAAATACATACGGCTCTAAATGTGACAGACCCGTTGACTAAGCTTCTCTCACGAGCAAAACATGATCATCCCTTAGTACTCTTTGGGTGTTAATCACATAGCGATGTGAACTAGATTATTGACTCTAGTAAACCCTTTGGGTGTTGGTCACATGACGATGTGAACTATGGGTGTTAATCACATACAGATGTGAATATTAGTGTTGAATCACATGATGATGTGAACTAGATTATTGACTCTAGTGCAAGTGGGAGACTGAAGGAAATATGCCCTAGAGGCAATAATAAAGTTATTATTTATTTACTTATATCATGATAAATGTTTATTATTCATGCTAGAATTGTATTAACCGGAAATATAATACATGTGTGAATACATAGACAAACAGATAGTCACTAGTATGCCTCTACTAGACTAGCTCATTAATCGAAGATGGTTATGTTTCCTAACCATAGACATGTGTTGTCATTTGATTAATGGGATCACATCATTAGGAGAATGATGTGATTGACATGACCCATTCCGTTGGCTTAGCACTTGATCGTTTAGTATATTGCTATTGCTTTCTTCATGACCTATACATGTTCCTGGAACTATGAGATTATGCAACTCCCGTGTACGGAGGAACACTTTGGTACTACCAAACGTCACAACGTAATCGGGTGATTATAAAGGAGTACTACAGGTGTCTCCAAAGGTACTTGTTGGGTTGGCGTATTTCGAGATTAGGTTTTGTCACTCCGATTGTCGGAGAGGTATCTCTGGGCCTTCTCGGTAATACACATCACATAAAGCCTTGCAAGCATTACAACTAATGAGTTAGTTGTGAGATGATGTATTACGGAATGAGTAAAGAGACTTACCGGTAACGAGATTGAACTAGGTATTGGATACCGACGATCGAATCTCGGGTAAGTAACATACCGATGACAAAAGGAACAACATATATCGTTATGCGGTTTGACCGATAAAGATCTTCGTAGAATATGTAGGAACAAATATGGGCATCCAGGTTCCGCTATTGGTTATTGACCGAGAATGGTTCTAGGTCATGTCTACATAGTTCTCGAACCCGTAGGGTCCGCAGCTTAACGTTTCGATGACAGTTCATTATGAGTTTATAAGTTTTGATGTACTGAAGGTTGTTCGAGTCCCGGATGTGATCACGGACATGACGAGGAGTCTCGAAATGGTCGAGACATAAAGATTGATATATTGGAAGCCTATGTTTGGACTTGGAAAGGTTAGGATGAAAACAGGAAGTTACCGGAACACGGGGGTTACGGAACCCCGGGGTCAATGGGCCTTGATGGGCCATAGGGAGAAGAGGAAGGGCCGGCCAGGGCAGGCGCCCTCCCCTCTAGTCGAATAGGACAGCGAGAGGGGGCGGCGCCTCTTCCCTCTTCCTCCCCCAATCCTATTCCAACTAGGAAAGGGGGAGTCCTACTCGGTGGGAGTAGGACTCCTCGGCGCCCTTTGGGCTGGCCGCACCTCCCTTGCTCCTTTATATCACGGGGCAGGGGGCACCCCATGACACGCAAGTTGATCTACGGATCGTTCCTTAGCCGTGTGCGGTGCCCCCTCCACCATATTCCACTTCGGTCATATCGTCATGAGCTTAGGCGAAGCCTGCGCGGAGAAGTCATATCATTGCGGAGCTTAGGCGAAGCCCTGCGCCGGTGGAGCATCATCATCGTCACCACGCCGTCGTCTTGACGGAACTCATCCCGACACTTTGCTTTGGATCGGAGTCCGGGATCGTCATCGAGCTGAACGTGTGCGAGAACTCGGAGGTGCCGTACGTTCGGTGCTTGGATTGGTCGGATCGTGAAGGCGTCGACTACATCAACCGCGTTGTTATAACGCTTCCGCTTTCGGTCTACGAGGGTACGTGGACAGACACTCTCCCCTCTCGTTGCTATGCCATCACCATGGTCCTGTGTGTGCGTAGGAAATTTTTTGAAATTACTACGTTCCCCAACAGTTAGCACACGTTTTCTTCTTGATTCTCCTGTAGAAACTTTGGGGCACTCTTTGAGGTTCTATGTGTTGGTTGAATAGATGAATCTGAGAATGTGTGATGCATATCGTATAATCATTCCCACGGATACTTGAGGTGACATTGGAGTATCTAGGTGACATTAGGGTTTTGGTTGATGTGTGTCTTAAGGTGTTATTTTACTACGAACTCTAGGGTTGTTTGTGACACTTATAGGAATAGCCCAATGGATTGATCGAAAAGAATAACTTTGTAACATCCCAAATTTCCTATTTGGAATGTTTTACAATTATAGCTAAGCATCTATGCATATTGTTTGAATTTGAGTGGCATTTGAAGTTTCAGAAGATTTTGAGTTGTTGGAATTTGTATTCAACTTGGCATTTGAATTTTTTTTCAAAAATAATGCCTGACAAATACTTGAGATAAAGTATGAGAGGAGTAAACATGACACTCCAAAAATGTCAGAAGAAAACCTTGCCAAAAAGTTTGAATTCAAATCTGAATTTTATTTGGAATTTTAGAAAAATGATTTTTTATAAAGTTTGAGTTTTGCCCGTGGAAAAATGTTCAAATTATAGGGAATATTCCCCTGATCATTTTGATATATATATGTCCTATATAAAATATATATATATCTAATATTTTTTCTCTCTCTCTCTAATTCAAAAAAAAATAGAAAAAAATAGAAAGAGACCCAGGCGCCCAGCCGATCGGCCCAGCCAGCCCGGCGGCCCGGCCAATGAGCCAGTCAACTGCCCACCGGGGCCGACCCAAGCCAACCGAGCAGCCGCGCCCGAAGGCCCTACCCTTCGGCCAACCGACCGATCGCCCTCTCCCCTCTCTCACCGACACCCGGGCCCCACCTCTCCTTCTTCCCCTCACCCACGCCAACCCCCGCCGCCGCACGCCGGAATCCCGACGAATCCGGGATCCTCCCGCGATCCCCACGCCCCATCTTCCCCACGCCCAAGTCGGTGCCCCCCCCTATAAATACCCCGCCCTCTCCCGTTTCCCACTTTCCCCTCGCTGACCCTCCCCTCGCCAATCCGTCCGGAGCACACCTTGCCGCCCAGCCATTATTACCGCCCCGGCCACCTCCGACCACCCTCGAGCTCGCCCGAGTCCACCCCCGAGCTCCCCTTGTTCCGCCGCACACGCCGGAGGTCTCCGCCGTCGTCCCCGACCACCGGAGCTCCCGCACCGTCGTCGCCCGAGCCGCCGTCGACCGTCGCCGCCACGGTACGCCACCGGAGAACCCCGCCGCCGTCCGATCTAACACGTAGGGTGTAGATTAGATCCCCGAAGGGGTACGGTTTTTTTTAATAAAAGCCGGTTTAGTTTTGGTTTTAGTTAGGTTTAGTTAGACCGGCCCGAAGCGGTTTATTACCGCGTGCACGTTTTAGTTATATTACGGCGATGCGTTAGATAGGCCCATTAAGCGCCGAATTTCGTTTTAGTTAGTTTTTTTCGTTTCTGTTTTTAACAGAATAGTTTCAGTTTTGTAAAATCCATATCTTTTAATCTACTTAATATTTTTAATTGATTCTTTTTTTGTTGGTTTGCAAATTTATTGTAGTTTCTGTAGAAAATATGTTTAGTCATGTTAAAATTATTATAAATTGTTTTATTTTAGATTTAGACAGAATAGTAATTCTGCTATAAAATGAGTTAGGAATATTTTATTTTAGTGATTCTTTTTGTCACTACTTTATTTTGACCTTGCCTAACCGTAGGAATTTATTTGGGCATTTTATATCTAATAAAAAAATAGTTTTAATCAGAATCATGTTATTCCTATTTATTTAACTAGCTACTGTTTTCCTATTGTTTCATAAAGCAAATAATTTTATTTTTCTTATGTGATAGTTTACTTTAGGTTAGTTTCTGTAACTTTAGAACATGGACTTTTATTTACAATAAATAAAACTTTTATTTTATTTTTCCTTGCTAGGATTGTTTTAGGCATATCTGAGTTCTATAATAGCTTTTAATGTGATTCTTTTTGCTCCTAGTTGCATGATGTTTTCTTTTCTGTTAGTTAGCAAAAACCCATGCTTAGGTTCTGTTAAGAAAAATTTGGTTGTGTAAAACTATTTCTTATTTGTTGTTTGATGTGGTGAAAACATTGATTTGGATTTCTTCGAGTTTTCTTTGGGTTTTGATTCAATTGTTTTATGTGTTATGTTAGTATGCTGTTATGTTAAGTGATCATATGTTTGTATGCTTATATGATTGTTGTTTGCCTCGGTAGAATTTCCGGAGTGCGAAGCTTGCTACCACGAGTCCCTAGCTTTCAAAGATCGTCAGCAAGGCAAGTCATTGATCATGTTTTCTTTACAATGCCTATGATTTTATTGCATTAGAATTATACCTCCCCACCATGCATGCAGTAGGAGAATTTGAAGTTATGTTCTTGAGTAGTATCATGAGGTAGGATGAACCCAATTCCCCTTGTTACCATTGCCCGGGACGAAGTAGTTTATTTTGCTATGCTCGTAGACGGGGTTGGTTGAGTGAATCATAAGGGAGATGTGAGAGTCAAGATGATGACAACCCCATGACTTCAAGCTCAAGATGGACTTCAAAATTCACTACTGGGTGGAGGACGGTTGACGGGCACCCTGGAGAAAACCAGCGGTTGGCGGGATGCATGGAGAAGCGCCATGACATCTTGCGAAAAGCTTCACCCAGCCACGAAGAGGCGGATGTATACCCCATTGACTGGAAGCTTACATGCAGCCGCAAGCCATTATGGGCTCTGGCTTGGTCAACCCTAGGTGTGACTCTGGCGGACGGTGCTACGAGATGTAGAAGAACTCAGGATTGGATGGGTACGGCGGTGGCGGAGGAACTCTTGAAGACCTGTTTACGTTCATCCCGTCTTCAAACACCATGAAGTGTGAAGACTTAAAAGGAGGAACGATTCTTGCGGGGTAAAGTCATAAACCTCTGCAGAGTGAAGATCTAATCGGTTAGCCGTGTCCCCGGTTACGGACAATTTGAGCCTCTGGAACCTGGAGTATTTCAGAAATCTCAACACTGAAATTAATAAATTAATTGAGGGGGTTATTTAATAATTGGGAAGGAGACATTGGTTGGCGGAACCATCTCAATAACTACCAACAATTTTGTAGTATTTTGCAAACAAGTCCATTGTTGTAGGGAAAAACTGGCTTTTTCGCAAAACAAAGAAACTTAGAGCCCCACAGCCAAATTGCATATAGTGTTAGTAATTATTTTTGTTATTATTCTCTCTTCATGACTTGCCGGCAAATTCAAAATGCTGACCTACACGGCTGCAACGTCTTATGTTGCAGAGGAGTATTCCGATCAAGACTGAGGCTACGATCCACGCTTGGCGATTGCCCTATGGAGTCGGATGGACTCGCTATTCTTCTACGCTTCCACAGCTTTATTTAGTTTATTTCTCATGAGTTGGCCTTCGGCCGAATTTATTCTATTGTAATAAAGACTCGATATGAGAATCGTGTAATAAATTCAGGTGTGATTGAACTTTGATTATTTCATCAATGTACTGTGTGTGCCAGCATGATCTTGGGATGGTACAATTACACAGAGACTTGACCGATTTTGGGTCGGGTCGCTACAAACTTTGAGGTGGTTTCGTACTCTACCATAATCTCTTCGTTTGTTCTCCGCTATTAGTGACTTTGGAGTGACTCTTTGTTGCATGTTGAGGGATAGTTATATGATCCAACTATGTTATTATTGTTGAGAGAACTTGCACTAGTGAAAGTATGAACCCTAGGCCTTGTTTCCTAGCATTGCAATACCATTTACGCTCACTTTTATCATTACTTACCTTGCTGTTTTATATTTTCAGATTACAAAAGTCTTTATCTACCATCCATATTGCACTTGTATCACCATCTCTTCGCTGAACTAGTGCACCTATACAATTTACCATTGTATTGCGTGTGTTGGGGACACAAGAGACTCTTTGTTATTTGGTTGCAGGGTTGTTTGAGAGAGACCATCTTCATCCTACGCCTCCCACGGATTGATAAACCTGAGGTCATTCTCTTGAGGGAAATTTGCTACTTTCCTACAAACCTCTGCACTTGGAGGCCCAACAAGGTCTACAAGAAGAAGGTTGTGTAGTAGACATCACCCTCCTCCCTAGTCCAATTCGGACCAGACCATGGGGAGGGGTGCGGCCACCTTTTGAGGCCTTTCTCTCCTTTCTCGTATGGCCCATTAAGGCTCAACACGAATTCCCGTAACTCTCCGGTACTCCGAAAAATACCTGAATCACTCGGAACATTTCTGATGTCCGAATATAGTCGTCCAATATATCGATATTTATGTCTCGACCATTTCGAGACTCCTCGTCATGTCCCTGATCTCATCCGAGACTCCGAACTACCTTAGGTACATCAAATCACATAACTCATAATACAAATCGTCACCGAACTTTAAGCGTGCGGACCCTACGGGTTCAAGAACTATGTAGACATGACCGAGACATGTCTCCGGTCAATAACCAATAGCGGAACCTGGAAGCTCATATTGGCTCCTACATATTCTACGAAGATCTTTATCGGTCAAATCGCATAACAACATACGTTGTTCCCTTTGTCATCGGTATGTTACTTGGCTGAGATTCAATGTCGGTATCTCAATACCTAGTTCAATCTTGTTACCAGCAAGTCTCTTTACTCGTTCCGCAATGCATCATCCCGCAACTAAATAATTAGTCACATTGCTTGCAAGGCTTATAGTGATGTGCATTACCGAGAGGGCCCAGAGATACCTCTCCGACAATCGGAGTGACAAATCCTAATCTCGAAATACGCCAACCCAACAAGTACCTTTGGAGACACCTGTAGAGCACCTTTATAATCACCCAATTGCGTTGTGACGTTTGGTAGCACACAAAGTGTTCCTCCGGTAAACGGGAGTTGCATAATCTCATAGTCATAAGAACATGTATAAGTCATGAAGAAAGCAATAGCAGAATACTTAAACGATCAAGTGCTAAGCTAACAGAATGGGTCAAGTCAATCACATCATTCTTCTAATGATGTGATCCCGTTAATCAAATGTCAACTCATGTCTATGGCTAGGAAACATAACCATCTTTGATCAACGAGCTAGTCAAGTAGAGGCATACTAGTGACACTCTGTTTGTTTATGTATTCACACAAGTATTATGTTTCCGGTTAATACCATTCTAGCATGAATAATAAACATTTATCATGAAATAAGGAAATAAATAATAACTTTATTATTGCCTCTAGGGCATATTTCCTTCAAAAACTTGATGCACCTCGTGTACAAATCGAACACTCTCCCCCAAAGAGTCAGGGTTTCGAACAGAAACCGCCGGCTTACCACACAACTAATATTTTCCAAATCATTTGGACTGCAAACTTTTTTCTTGGTTAATACGCACCATCCAAAACTTCATGCTCGAATTTGCGCCTTCTTCAGTATATTTGATATTTTCCACACATTAACTGATTTTCCGGCTACTAAAAAAGAGTAGAACGATCTACGGTTGGAAAGCGCGTGGAAACGAGCTTGAAATGTGATGAAATTTTCCATGGTGTCTCAGTTTGACCTATTTAGGGTGTGGTAAAAATTTGAGATCATTACGGCAAAAACTTGACGCACATCGTGTACATATTGAACACTCTCCCCCAAAGTGTCAGGGTTTCGAAAGGAAACCGCCGCCTTACAACACAACTAATTTTGTCTAAATCATTTGGACATCAAAGTTTTTCCAAGGATAATACACACCATACAAAACTACATGCTCGAATTTGGCCACTTTCTTGGTTTAGAAAACTGTATTTTTCACAATTCCGTTGTGTGCGGGAGGCGTCACAGAGAGCCCGCCACTATAATTTTTTGTAATTTTTGAACTCCTTTGTCACGAATTGCTGAAAGGCACGTTTGGCAGGCGCTTTGGGCCGCCCACCACTACTTACCGATAGAGTAGTGGCGGGCACTTTGCATCGCCCACCACTATACTCTTTCACCAATCAGGGATCATGAAGAGAGTTCACTTGTGACGGGTATGGTGTAACGACCGCCACTGCTATGTCCATAGCAGTGGCGGGTCCTTTTTAGTACCCGCCAGTGTTACTTCTCTATTGTAGGTGTGGCGGGTGTTATATTGCGCCCGCCACTCATGTGAGTTCACTTATAAGTCCTTTCCTAGTAGTGACTAGAGCCGGCATTGTGTTGGGGAACGCACTAATTTCAAAAAATTCCTACGCACACGCAAGATCAATCTAGGTGATGCATAGCAACGAGCGGGAGAGTGTGTCCACGTACCCTCGTAGATGGAAAGCGGAAGCGTTTTATCAACGCAGTTGATGTAGTCGTACGTCTTCATGATCCGGGCGATCCTACCACTGAACGTACAGCACCTCCGTGTTCAGCACACGTTCAGCTCGATGACGTCCCTCGTACTCTTGATCCAGTTGAGTCCGAGGGACAGTTCCGTCAGCACGACGGCGTGGCGACGGTGATGATGAAGTTACCGGCGCAGGGCTTCACCTAAGCACTACGACAATATGACCGAGGTGTATAACTGTGGAGGGGGGCACCGCGCATGGCTAAGAGATTGTCTGTTGTGCCTTTGGGGTGTCCCCTGCCCATGTATATAAAGGAGGGAGGAGGAGGAGGCCATCCCTAGAGGGGGCGCGCCAAGTGTGGGGAGTCCTACTAGGACTCCCAAGTCCTAGTAGGATTCCCCTTTTCCTTTCTGGAGTAGGAGAGAAGAAAGAGGGAAAGAGAGAGGGAGTAGGAAAGGGCAAGGGGGGCGTCGCCCCCTTTCCCCTAGTCCAATTCGGACCCATGGGGGGGGGGGGTGCGCGCCTCCTTCCCTTTGCGTGCCTCCTCTATTCCCATATGGCCCAATAAGGCCCAATACTTCTCCCGGCGAATTCCCGTAACTCTCCGGTACTCTAAAAAAATACCCGAATCACTCGGAACCTTTCTGATGTCCGAATATAGCCTTCCAATATATCGATATTTACCTCTCGACCATTTCAAGACTCCTCATCATGTCCCCGATCTCATCCGGGACTTCGAACAAACTTCGTTCATCAAATCACATAACTCATAATACAAATCGTCATCGAAAGTTAAGCGTGCGGACCCTACGGGTTCGAGAACTATGTAGACATGACCGAGACACATCTCCGGTAAACAACAAATAGCGGAACCTGGACGCTCATATTGTCTCCTACATATTCTACGAAGATCTTTATCGGTCAAACCGCATAACAACATATGGTGTTCACTTTGTCATCGGTATGTTATTTGCCCGAGATTCGATCGTCGGTATCCTCATCACTAGTTCAATCTCATTATCGGAAAGTCTCTTTACTCATTCTGTAATGGATCATCCCGCAACTAACTCATTAGTCACAATGCTTGCCAGGCTTATAGTGATGTGCATTACCGAGAGAGCCCAGAGATACCTCTCCGATACCCGGAGTGACAAATCCTAATCTCGATCTATGCCAACTCAACAAACACCATCGGAGACACATGTAGAGCATATTTATAATCACCCAATTACATTGTGACATTTGATAGCACACAAGGTGTTCCTCCGGTATTCGGGAGTTGCATAATCTCATAGCCTGAGGAACATGTATAAGTCATGAAGAAAGCAGTAGCAATGAAACTGTAACGATCATAATGCTAAGCTAATGAATGGGTCTTGTCCATCACATCATTCTCCTAATGATGTGATCTCGTTCATCAAATGACAACACATGTCTATGGTTAGGAAACATAACCATCTTTGATAAACGAGCTAGTCAAGTAGAGGCATACTAGGGACACTTTGTTTTGTCTATGTATTCACACATGTACACTAAGTTTCCGGTTAATACAATTCTAGCATGAATAATAAAAATTTATCATGAAATAAGGAAATAAATAATAACTTTATTATTGCCTCTAGGGCATATTTCCTTCAGTCTCCCACTTGCACTAGAGTCAATAATCTAGTTCACATCGCCATGTGATTTAACACCAATAGTTCACATCACCATGTGATTAACACCCATACTTCACATCACCATGTGACCAACACTCAAAGGGTTTACTAGAGTCGGTAATCTTAGTTCACATCGACATATGATTAACACCCAAAGAGTACTAAGGTGTGATCATGTTTTGCTTGTGAGAGAAGTTTAGTCAACGGGTCTGCCATATTCAGATCCGTATATATTTTGAAAATTTCTATGTCAACAATGCTCTGCATGGAGCTACTCTAGCTAATTGCTCCCACTGTCAATATGTATCCAGATTGAGACTTAGAGTCATCTGGATCAGTGTCAAAACTTGCATCGACGTAACCTTTACGACGAAGCTTTTGTCACCTCCATAATCGAGAAACATATCCTTATTCCACCGAGGATAATTTTGACCGTTGTCCAGTGATCTACTCCTAGATCACTATTGTACTCCCTTGCCAAATCAGTGTAGGGTATACAATAGATCTGGTACACAGCATGGCATACTTTATAGAACTTATGGCTGAGGCATAGGGAATGACTTTCATTCTCTTTCTATCTTTTGTCGTGGTCGGGCTTTGAGTCTTACTCAATTTCACACCTTGCAATACAGGCAAGAACTCCTTGTTTGACTGTTCCATTATGAACTACTTCAAAAATTTATCAAGGTATGTACTCATTGAAAAAACTTATCAAGCGTCTTGATCTATCTCTATAGATCTTGATGCTCAATATGTAAGCAGCTTCATGGAGGTCTTTCTTTGAAAAACTCCTTTCAAACACTCCTTTTATGCTTTCCGGAAAATTCTACATCATTTCCGATCAACAATATGTGATTCACATATACTTATTAGAAAGGTTGTAGTGCTCCCACTCACTTTCTTGTAAATACAGGCTTCATCGCAAGTCTGTATAAAACTATATGCTTTGATCACCTCATTAGAGCGTATATTCCAACTCTGAGATGCTTTATACCAGTCCATGGATGGATCGCTGGAGCTTGCACATTTTTTAGCACCTTTAGGATCGACAAAACCTTCTGGTTGCATCATATACAACTCTTCTTTAAGAAATCCATTAAGGAATGTAGTTTTGACATCCATTTGCCAGATTTCATAAAATGTGGCAATTTGCTAACATGATTCGGACAGACTTAAGCATCGCTACGAGTGAGAAAATCTCATCATAGTCAACACCTTGAACTTTGTCAAAAACCTTTTTCGACAAGTCTAGCTTTGTAGATAGTAACACTACTATCAGTGTCTATCTTCCTGTTGAAGATCCATTTATTTTCTATGGCTTGCCGATCATCGGGCAAGTCAACCAAATTCCACACTTTGTTCTCATACATGGATCCCATCTCAGATTTCATGGCATCAAGCCATTTTGCGGAATCTGGGCTCATCATCGCTTCCTCCTAGTTCGTAGGTTCGTCATGGTCAAGTAACATGAGCTCCAGAATAGGATTACCGTACCACTCTGGTGCGGAACGTACTCTGGTTGACCTACGAGGTTCAGTAGTAACTTGATCTGAAGCTTCATGATCATCATCATTAACTTCCTCACTAATTCGTGTAAGCATCACTTGAACTGATTTCAATGAAGAAATACATTCCAATTCGGGAGAAGGTACAATTAACTCATCAAGTTCTACCTTCCTCCCACTCACTTCTTTCGAGAGAAACTCCTTCTCCACAAAGGATCCATTCTTAGCACCAAAGATCTTGCCTTCGGATCTGTGATAGAAGGTGTACCCAACAGTCTCTTTTGGGTATCCTATGAAGACACATTTTTCTGATTTGGTTCGAGCTTATCAGGTTGAAGCTTTTTCACATAAGCATCACAGCCTCAAACTTTAAGAAACGACAACTTGGGTTTCTTGCCAAACCACAGTTCATAAGGTGTTGTCTCAATGTATTTAGATGGTGCCCTATTTAACGTGAATGCAGTTGTCTCTAATGCATAACCCCAAAACGATAGTGGTAAATCGATAAGGGACATCATAGATTGCACTATATCCAATAAAGTACGGTTATGACGTTCGGACACACCATTATGCTGTGGTGTTCCAGGTGGCATGAGTTTGTGAAACTATTCCACATTGTTTTAATTGAAGGCCAAACTCGTAACTCAAATATTTGCCTCTACGATCAGATCGTAGAAACTTTATTTTCTTGTTATGACGATTCTCTACTTCACTCTGAAAATCTTTGAACTTTTCAAGTGTTTTAGACTTGTGTTTCATCAAGTAGATATACACATATCTGCTGAAATCATCTGTGAAGGTTAGAAAACAATGATACCCGTCGTGAGCCTCAACACTCATTGGACCGCATACATCGGTATATATTATTTCCAATAAGTCAGTGACTCGCTCCATTGTTCCGGAGAACGGAGTCTTAGTCATCTTGCCCATGAGGCATGGTTCGCAAGCATCAAATGATTCATAATCAAGTGATTCCAAAAGTCCATCGACATAAAGTTTCTTCATGCACTTTACACCAGTATGACCTAAACGGCAGTGCCACCAATAAGTTGCACTATCATTATTAACTTTGCATCTTTTGCCTTCAATATTTATGAATAAGTGTATCACTACGATCGAGATTCAATAAACCATTTACATTGAGTGTATGACCATAAAAGGTTTTTATTCATGTAAATAGAACAACAATTATTCTTTGACTTAAATGAATAACTGTATTGCAATAAACATGATCCAATCATATTCATGCTTAACACAAACACCAAATAACATTTATTTTAGGTTCAACACTAATCCTGAAGGTAAAAGGAGTGTGCGATGGTGATCTTATCAACCTTGGAATCATTTCCAACACACATCGTCACCTCGCCCTTAACTAGCCTCTGTTTATTTTGCAACTAACCGTTTCGAGTTACTACTCTTAGCAACTGAACTAGTATCAAATACCGAGGGGTTGCTATAAACACTAGTAAAGTACACATCAATAACATGTTTATAAAATATACCTTTGTTCATTTTGCCATCCTTCTTATCCGCCAAGTATCTAGGGGCAGTTCCACTTCCAGTGACCATTTCCTTTGCAGTAGAAGCACTCAGTTTCAGGCTTGAGTCTAGCTTTGGGTTTCTTCACGGGAGTGACAACTTGTTTGTCATTCTTCTTGAAGTTCCCTTTCTATTCTTTTGCCCTTTTTCTTGGAACTAGTGGTCTTGTAAACCATCAACACTTGATGCTCTTTCTTGATTTCTACCTTCGCTAATTTTAACATCGCGAAGAGCTCGGGAATTACTTTCGTCATCCCTTGCATATTATAGTTCATCACGAAGTTCTAGTAACTTAGTGATAGTGACTAGAGAACTTTGTCAATTACTATCTTATCTGGAAGATTAACTCCCACTTGATTCAAGCAATTGTAGTACCCAGACAATCTGAGCACATGCTCACTGGTTGAGCTATTCTCCTCCATCTTGTAGGCAAAATCTTTGTCGGAGGTCTCATACCTCTCAACACGGGCATGAGTATGAAATACCAATTTCAACTCCTGGAACATCTTATATGCTCCATGGCGTTCAAAACATTTTTAAAGTCCCGGTTCTAAGCCGTAAAGCATGGTGCACTAAACTATCAAGTAGTCATCATACCGAGCTTTGTCAAATGTTCATAACATCTGTATCTGCTCCTGCAATAGGTCTGTCATCTAGCGGTGCATCAAGTACATAATTCTTCTGTGCAGCAATGAGGATAATCCTCAGATAACGGACCAAGTCCACATCATTTCTACTATCATATTTCAACTTAGTTTTCTCTAGGAACATATCATAAATAAAACGGGGAACCTATTTGCAAGCTATTGATCTACAACATAGATATGCAAATACTATCAGGACTAAGTTCATGATAAATTTAAGTTCAATTAATCATATTACTTAAGAACTCCCACTTAGATAGACATCCCTCGAGTCATCTAAATGATCACGTGATCCATATCAACTAAACCATGTCTGATCATCATGTGAGATGGACTAGTTTTCAATGGTGAACATCACTATGTTGATCATATCTACTATATGATTCACGTTCGACCTTTCAGTCTCCAGTGTTTCGAGGCCATATCTGCATATGCTAGGCTCGTCAAGTTTAACCCGAGTATTCTGCATGTGCGAAACTGGCTTGCACCCGTTGTATGTGACCGTAGAGCTTATCACACCCGATCATCGCGTGGTGTCTTAGCACGAAGAACTGTCGCAACGGTGCATACTCAGGGAGAACACTTATACCTTGAAATTTTAGTAAGGGATCATGTTATAAAGCTACCGCCGAACCAAGCAAAATTAGATGTATAAAAGATAAACATCACATGCAATTTAAATATGTGACATGATATGGCCATCATCATCTTGTGCCTTTTATCTCCATCTCCAAAGTACCATCATGATTTTTATCATCATCGTCATGACACCATGATCTCTATCATCTTGATCTCTATCAACGTGTCGTCATATGGTCGTCTCGCCAACTATTGCATTTGCAACTATTGCTATCACATAGCAATAAAGTAAAGCAATTACATGGCACTTGCATCTTATGCAATAAAGAGACAACCATAAGGCTCCTGCCAGTTGCTGATAATTTCAAAAACATGATCATCTCATACAACAATTTATATCTCATCACGTCTTGACCATATCATATCACAACATGCCCTGCAAAAACAAGTTAGACGTCCTCTACTTTGTTGTTGCAAGTTTTACGTGGCTGCTACGGGCTTAGCAAGAACCGTTCTTACCTACGCATCAAAACCACAATGATTTTTCGTCAAGTGTGTTATTTTAACCTTCAACAAGGACTGGGCGTAATCACACTCGATTCAACTAAAGTTAGAGAAACAGACACCCACTAGCCACCTGTGTGCAAAGCATGTCGGTAGAACCAGTCGCATGAACGCGGTCATGTAATGTCGGTCTGAGCCGCTTCATCCAACAATACCGCCGAATCAAAGTATGGCATGCTGATAAGCAGTATGACTATTATCGCCCACAACTCTTTGTGTTCTACTCATGCATATAACATCTACGCATAGACCTGGCTCGAATGCCACTGTTGGGGAACGCAGTAATTTCAAAAAAAAATCCTACGCACACGCAAGATCCATCTAGGTGATGCATAGCAATGAGCGGGAGAGTGTGTCCACGTACCCTCGTAGACCGAAAGCGGAAGCGTTTTATCAACGCAGTTGATGTAGTCGTACGTCTTCATGATCCGACCGATCCTAGCACCGAACGTCCGGCACCTCCGTGTTCAGCACACGCTCAGCTCGATGACGTCCCTCGTACTCTTGATCCAGTTGAGGCCGAGGGAGAGTTCCGTCAGCACAACGGCGTGGCGACGGTGATGATGAAGTTACCGGTGCAGGGCTTCGCCTAAGCACTATGATGATCCTAAGTGCAGGGAATCATCGTAGCAATTTCCAAAGGTGGAAGTGATAAGTATGGAGTTCAAACCCACAAGGAGCTAAAGGTAAGATCAATATTCTCTCAAGTCCTATCTGCCACTGATACGATTCTATGTACACCGAACGTTTGCTTCCAACTAGATATGAGAAATAAAACAACGTTGTGGGTATGAAGAGGATAACTTTGCATGATATTGGAGAGCTAAAATATAAAAGTAGGTGTTGTTATCATAAATTTAGAATATATTACTAAATATTATAAATAGTGAGTGTGGAATAATGATGGGTCGGTGTGCGGAATTGTCCTAGGCAATTGTTAACAAGATCGATAATCACTATTGCAATTTCATATGAGGGAGAGGCATAAGCTAACATACTTTCTCATCTTGGATCCTATGCACTTATGATTGGAACTCTAGCAAGCATCCGCAAGTACTAAAGATCATTAAAGTAAAACCCAACCATAGCATTAGAGCATCAAGTCCCCTTAATCCCATACGTCGTGACCCACTTATCCATGTTTATGCTTCTATCACTCAAGCAACACAGACAATAAGTAAACAATGGACATATTGCAACACCCTACAGCGGGAATCCCCATGCTTGCGCAACACGGAGGGCGCCATAGGACAGCACCAAAATAAAACATACAACTCATACCAATCTAGATCATCAATCAACCCAAGACAAAGGATATCTACTCAAAACATCATAGGATGGCAACACATCATTGGATCATAATATGTGGCATAAAGCACCATGTTCAAGTAGGGATTACAGCAGGGTGCGGGAGAGTGGACCGTGTAAAAGAGATGGGGATGGTGATGATGATGGTGATGTTGATGAAGACGATCATCGCGGCGATGATTCCCCTCCTGATGCCACTCCGGTGCCACTGAGAGAGAGGAGGATAGGTTCTCCCCCTTGTGCTTCCTCCTCCATGGCCTCCCACCTGGATGGGGAGAGGTTCTCCCTCTGGATCTTGGCCTTCATGGCGATGATGGCCTCTCCGGGATCCTCCTCCATGGCCTCCGTGATGATGGCCCCCTCCGGCAGGGTGCCAGAGAGGGTCTAGATTGATTTCTCGTGGCTACAGAGGCTTGCGGCGGCGGAACTTCCGATCTAGGTTAATTTCTAGAGGTTTTTGTATTTATAGGAGAGGTTGGCGTCCAGAACAAGTCAGGGGGCCCCACGGGTAGTCCACGAGACACAGGAGCGCGCCAAGGAGGGTGGGCGCGCCCCCCACCCTCGTGGGGCCCCAGGGACTCCCCTCCGGTAGATTTTTGTTCTAGTATTTTTTTATATTTTCCATAAAAAATCTTCGTTGATTTTCAGCGCATTCCGAGAACTTTTATTTCTGCACAAAAACAACACCACGGTACTTCTGCTGAAAACAGCGTCAGTCCGGGTTAGTTCTAATCAAATCATACCAAGATAATATAAAACAATAGTAAACATGGCATAAATACTTCATAAATTATCGATGCGTTGGAGACGTATCAGCATCCCCAAGCTTAATTCCTGCTCGTCCTCGAGTAGGTAAATGATAAAAGAAATAATTTATGAAGTGTGAATGCTAGGAAGTGCACAAGTTTGATCAATGATAATTTCAATCACCTTTTCTAGCATCATTATATGTCATAACAGTAGCTCATCTCATAAAACTTTTCATGATCAAGTAGCAAGCTATTCACATGTTAAAGTATAGATCATAAACTTTCTTGAAACAAACAAACTATATTCTCAGTCATCAAACAATTGCAATTCATCTTATTTTCAGGAAGGGTCTATGTCAGAGCTTTGATTCAGCAAACTCCACATACTCAACTATCATGTAATCTTTCACAATTGCTAACAGTCATGTGATATTTATTGGTTCAAAGTTTTAATCGGACACAGAGAAAGATAGGGGCTTATAGATTCGCCTCCCAACCTTTTACCTCAAGGGTAAAGTCAACAATAATAGTTCATGATAACTTACATCCAATTATATATATATATATATATATATATATATATATATATATATATATATATATCTGGATCTTTCCAACACAATGAGTTTTCCAAAGGATAAAATGTAAAAAGGAAAGGTGAAGATCACCATGACTCTTGTATAAGGTATAAGACAAGAATAAAAGATAGGCCCTTCGCAGAGGAAAGCAGAGGTTGTCATGTGCTTTTAAGGTTGGATGCACAAAATCTTAATGCAAAAGAACGTCACTTTATATTGCCTCTTGTGATAGAGACCTTTATTATGCAGTCCGTCACTTTTATTTCTTCCCTATCACAAGTTCGTATAAAGCTTATTTTCTTTGCACTAATAGATCATACATATTTAGAGAGCAATTTTTATTGCATGCACCGATGACAACTTACTTGAAGGATCTTACTCAATCCATAGGTAGGTATGGTGGACTCTCATGGCAAAACTAGTTTAAGGGATATTCAGAAGCACAAGTAGTACTCTACTTGGTGCAAAGAATTTGGCTAGCATGAGGGGGAAAGGCAAGCTCAGCATGTTGGATGATCCATGACAATATACTTTATTTCGGATATAAGAAAACATAACCCATTACGTTGTCTTCCTTTTCCAACATCAACCTTTTAGCATGTCATATTTTAATGAGTGCTCACAATTAAAAAAGATGTCCAAGATAGTATATTTATATGTGAAATCTCTCTTCCTTCAATATTCTTTCATGAATTGTTCAAGTGACCAATTCTGTGTTTGCTAACCTTCAATAAGTTTACTACCTATACTTATTTATGTGTGAAGTCATTACTCCCCATGTTATAAGCATATGAAACATATATAAATTCAGATTTATATTATTCAATTCATTCAACCATTTACTCATAGGATATACGTGAAGCACGTGAGTAAATGACAAACTACTCCAAAAGACATAAGTGGAGGACACTCAGTAGTCAAATAATTAACTAGCCATGGGAGGATTTCTTTTCATTCAAGATTTCAGATCCAATGATTTTATTCAAACAGCAAGTGAAATTGAAAATACGCTCCAAGAAAAACACATATCATGTGACAAATAAAAATATAGCTTAGAGTAAGGTATACCGATAGTTTTGAAGACGAAAGAGGGGATGCCTTCCGGGGCATCCCCAAGCTTAGGCGCTTGAGTCTTCCTTGAATATTACCTTGGGGTGCCTTGGGAATCCCCAAGCTTAGGGTCTTTCCACTCCTTTTTCTCCTCATATCGATATCTCACCCAAAGCTCGAAAACTTCAACCACACAAAACTTAATGGAACTTCGTGAGATAGGTTAGTATGATAAAGAGTAAACCATTCACTTTGGTACTGTCAAAGACAAGGTTCATAATTGTTCTCTGTCGGTGCACAAAAAGAGGGGTATGTTTTTTTGTACCCCTATAACTGTGCACGAGCAGTCTGAGCCGCGGGCACCACCGCACTAGGCAGGGCAAGGGAAGTGAGCCAAGGTAAGGCCGAAGCTCGAAAGGAGCAGAACGACGCCAAGACCAAGACCACAAAGAGCAAAGGGGACGAAGCGGACTCCCACGGCAAGATCCTTGTCGGAATGCGGTTTTAGCAAACCCGGCAAGACCCTTGCCGTGGCAACTCGCCCCACGCCTACGGAGCGAGTCACCTTTGAGTCCACTGCCCCCATAGGGCAAGGATTCGGGAGACATCCCCGTGGTGGCATGCAGATCTTTGTGAAGACATTCAAGATCAGATACACACTACAGAAGATGACGACCCTTGGCGGGATCCCAGCCAAGGAGGACCACAAGGCCCCCGGCAAGAGCCTTGCCAGGGATGATAGCAGGCTCAACGGCAGGACCCTTGTCGGGGCCCCGGCAAGGCCCTTGCCGTGAACACTCGCGGGGCCACCACCAGGCCCACGCCAATCAGATCTCCACCACCGTTCGCATGCGGCCGCCGACCCAATCAGTTGGACAGGCACCTGCGGGGCGGCAAGCGAATCATCATGGAGACCCACCACTGCGCCACCTCAGCTGCCTGCCTGCCTACATGGCAACACGGGCAGCGCTGGCCAGGGCGCGTGTCGACACGAAAGGGAGCGGCGACGGACGAGGCAGGGCTCTCCCCCGCCCCCGATAAAGCAAGGACACCTAAGCGAGGTGCATTAAATGCCTTATCATGTAATGTGAGGGATAAACTCGCATCACTGTACCCTTTCCACCTCCTGTGTGCCATTGTGGCAACCCCTTTCCCTATAAAAGGAGGCCAAGGCGACCAGGAGGAGGATTCGGCTTTTTGGAGCTCCTCACGCCCCATATCTAGTTCAAGAACACAGATAAACAAACCACCAAAGCAGGAGTAGGGTTTTACGCATACTCGCGGCCCGAACCTGGATAAAGGAACCGCGTGCTATCTGTTTGATCCGCTCTTCTCACAACCCCGCGCCCTGCAACCGTAGTAGGGATTCTTGTGATCCCATAGGTGTCGTTCACACCGACATATTTGGCGCGCCAGGTAGGGGACGCAGTTGTGAGAATCGGCTCTAGCGGTTAGCCCAGCACTCCTTCATCTTCGTGACCCTTGAAGAAGAAAGGAGGCCAGAAGATCGACACTCGAGCGATCGCGAACAGAAGCTAAGTTGCACTGAACCCTTATCTGTGCTACCCTTCTTGTTTAAGGTTATTCCCCCCCCCCCCCCCCGAGAGATGTCACGCCTTTTTATTAAAATCCTGCACGCCAGGGGGCTCTCCCACGATCGGCAACGCCTTTGCCCTGTTTCGAGTCCGCTCAACAGCTCAAGCGGCTGCGTCGAGAATGGCAGAGTAACCTTCCGTGATCAACAACGCCCTCGATTCTGACTCGAGTCAAGCTCGACAGTTCGAGCGGCCGCGTTCGGAACGGGAAGGTGGCTCGTCCGGCAGCACGCGTACCCGGCAGGCCCTGGGGATCCGTCCCCAAAACGCCGCTAGGGGCTTCCGCGCCGGCAAGCCTACCCGATCGGCGTAGGGCACGCATACAAAGAGGAATTGAACGGGGAAATAACATGCATGAAAATTAGGAGTACTTCAAAGTTATATTACATCACGTCGTAGCTGCGGTTCCAATTAAAGATAAAATTTGTCTTGGTCGGGAACCCGCAGCGGCGAAGAAGAACGGGATGCCTAATCCCGGCGCTGGCCCTCCACCCTCTTGATTTCGTCGATGAAGTCGGTGATGGGCTTGATGCACTCCTTGAGCACCGTGAGGTCGAAACCATCCGGCAAGCTCTTCATCGCGGCCGCGAAGTCAAGGTCGGGGTTCCAGTACGCCGTCTTGGTGAGGACCTTGGTCACGACCCTCCGGCAAAGTCGCCGGGCCTCCTCGGCCAGCGTGGCCGTCCTGTTGGAGTGAAGATAGGCCAAGGCTCCGAGGACGCCCTCGAAGAACTGGGTCAGCTTGGCGTTGACAGTCCCGCTGCGCTCGGGGGCGTACCTCACGTTTGCCAACCCCATGGTGGCCAATTGCGAGGTAACCCTGCCGGCGACGACCTCCAGATGGCTGATCCACCTGTTCTCGCCCACCACATATTCCTGGTGGGAGGCGGCCTCGCTTGCCCGCAGCTGCTTCTCCTCTTCGAGGCTCCTGGTCAAGGTCTCCTCCCGAGCCCTGCTCTCCGACAACACCTTCTCGAGACCCTGCAGCTTCTGCTTCAGGTCTTTGATGGAGTTCTGCGCGTCGGAGAGCTCCCCAGTCCTGCTGATGACCACTCCTTGCGCCTCTACCAAGGCACGTTTGAGCGTGCTCTTCTCGCCAGACAGCTTGAGGGCCTTCTCCTTCAGCTCGTCCCGCTCTGCTTCCAGATCCTTCACCTTGCCGGCATGGGCTAGGGCTTGGGCATCGAGCGCCTCTTTGTGCCTCTGCTCCAGCTCGCGAGTCCGTCGCGCGACAAGGGCCTCGAGCTCCTCAATCTTGCCGCGGAGCGTGCGGCAAGCTTCGCTTCACGCGCGGAGAGGTCCTCTTCCTGGGAATCCAAGGCGGCTTGATGCTGGTTCCGGGCGGCCTCGGCCACGGCAGCCAAGTCCGCCGCCTTTTCCTGGGCCTTCTCGATGTCGGCCATCTTCATGGTGAGCTCCACATCACGCTTGGTCAATTTCTCCTGAAAGGCCCTCTGCTCCTCGCGGGTCTGGTGGAACCAGTTCTGCGCCTTAGCAACGTGCGCCTTGAAGTCCACCTCCGCGTTGTCCACCGCTGCCATCCTGGACTTGACCTTGTCCAGGAGGGCACGGTAGAGCGCTTGGAGCTTCCGGAAATCGGCCCCCATGGCGTGGAAGAGCTGCTCCTCTGGAGAGCCGTCGCCGCTGATGCCCGGCTCATCAACCATCTCAAACCCGGTGGCGGCAAGCACCTCGCTGTCAAAGGCTTCCCCTTCGGCGGGCGCTCGGCTTGACGCCCCCAGAAGATGGACGAAAAGACCATTGCCCACCTTCAGATACTTGCCGGGGCCCGGGGTTGAGGAGAAGGGAGGCTGGTCACCCACCACCTCTTCCTCGGCGGAGGCCTTGCCAGCCTCACCGGCAGGTTCACCACCGGCGCCCTCGGCAGAAGCCTCGCCGGATGCCTTGGCGGCCCCCGCCGCGGCGTCCTCGGCGGCATCCTTGGCGGCTTCGTCAGCGGCTGCCTCGTCAGCATCTTTGGCAGCCTCCTCGGCGGCAATCCTGCTGGCCTCCGCCGCGGCCTCCTCAGTGATGTCCCCAATGACAGTGTCCACGTCCTCCATGTCTGTTGAAGGAGGACCTGGGCAGCAATGGGAGCAATGAAACCAAGGAAAAAAACAAAGAAAAAACAGAGACGAAGGACAGGTGACTCACCAGTGCCAGGCTGTGAAGCAGAAGTCCCCTCTCCGCCAGCATTTGGTGTCGTGGCAGAGTCACCAGCGCCCAAGTTCCCCTCCTCCTCCTCCATGGGTGTGGGCTCCGTGCCTGATACCCTTGCCGGGGACGCCCCCCGCGGCGGCGTAATCGATGGTGGTGGTGTGTTGGGAGTAGCTCTCTGTGGCTCCTCCTGCTGCCGCTCCCCTCCTGCAAACCCGGCAAGGTCAGCATCATGGCATCGAGCACCTACCACGTGTCGAGTAAGAAGAGAGTGACGGACTTACGCTGGGGGCTGCGCCGGGGGCTGCTATCCGAGCTGCTCAGCACCACCATTGGTGTCTTTGAAGCCCCAGCCGGGGACTGACTGCTCGCCAAGGTCCTCGCCCTCTTCGCCCTCTGGGCCAACGTCTCTGTCTCCCTGCAAAAGCAAAAAAAGAGAAGATCAAGACAAGCGACCCAATTCAGGGAAATGGAAATGACAGTGAGGAACAGGGTACTTCCTCGTCGTCCATCTCCTCCTCTTCCGCCAGTTTCCTTTTCCTCTCCGCGCTGAGAGGCCCGAGATCAAAGGGGAGCTCCGCATCATCGTCCGAGTCGACGCTTGCCGGAGGAGGCGGAGAAGGCGGCGGGGTTTGTGCGTGCCCGAATAAGGAAGGGGATGTCGCCTTCTTCTTCTCAGCGGCCTTCGCCGGCCCCTTCGCTGTCGTGGCCTTCGTGTGGCGCCTGGACCCCTCCAGGGTCAATTGAGGCCGCGTAGCCCTGCCGGGCCGGACCGGCTCGCCGGAGCCAGACCGCCGCAGGACTCGCCCTCTTCCCCTGGCCGGCGTCGAGCCCGCCGCCACGTCCTCCTCCGACGACGACTCGTCGGCCACGTCCTCGACAAGCGGAGCTCCCGCATCAGCGTTGCTGACTTCCCCGGTGGCCGCCGCCCACAGGGTGAACTGCTCTTCCTCCACAGCCGTCGCAGCCTTGTCCTCCACGCCCCCGGCGCTGCCGGCCTCCATGGCAAGATGTGCCTCCCTCGCCCTGGTGGCGATGTAGTCCAGCTCCGCTTGGGTGGTGTCCATGACAAGCCACCGCTCGACGTCAGCATTGACATACACCTCGATCAAGGAGTCGAAGAATTGCTGCACGTCTGCGTCCGTCGGCTCCTTCCAGCTCGGGACAGGGCCGTGCATGTTGCAGTCCGGCATCATAGCGATGATCTCGGACCGGCGTGAGTTATTGCACAACGGGACCACCCCCGCTGGCAACTTGAAGAACGGCCCCTTGACGGCCCTGCCGACCTTGGCGGCAACCCTCGCAGCCTTGCCGGTCAGTTCGACCTCGCCGTCGCGACCCACGTCAAGCTGGAAAAGCCGCTGGCAGAAGTGGGCATGCGCCATCACCGTGAAGTTGTGGTCGAGGCCGGGGCGGAGCCGCATGATGTCAGCCGGGTTCGTAAGGAGCCAGGCTGGCCTCCCCTTATTATGCAACGGGTCGATCCGGCGGCGAATGAAGTCCGCCCCGATCATCTCCAGGGTGAGCCCAGCCCGGGTCAGCCGGAGGATCCTGGTGGTGGCGACAGTAAGCCTCCCGTCGGAAGCATCGACATCACTCCAGTCGCTGCGACGGGCCGGCGGCGTTCGGCGGACCTTGCAGAATTCCGGCGGCTCTTCATCTTCAATCCAGCACCACCGGCCACGCCATTCCTCCCACCTCTCCTTCATGGCACCGTCCGGGTACACCCCCTTGGATCTTGGGATCCATGCGATGCATCCGGAGACGGCGCCTCCAGGCTGGATTCGAGGGAAGAAATAGTGGCGAAAGAGTGCCGTGTTGGGCTGCACTCAGGCAAAGCCTTCGCAAAGATGCGCGAAGAGAGCCAAGCACGCCACCGCGTTCGGAGTAAAATCCAAGAGGCGAAAGCCAAAGGTGTGCATGATGTCGCAAAAGAAATCGGAAAAAGGGGGGCATAACCCGCAAGAAAGGTAATCAACAAAAAAGGGATACCGATTTGGAGCGGGACCGGCACAAGAGGCAGGAATGACGTGCGTCGCCGGGTGCCCCGAGTTCTCTCCCCCCGTCTTCACTCCCCATAAGGGCTTGAAGAGGGCCTGGAGCTCATGAACGTCAACCGACGAGGGGAAGAAGAAGGCGGACTTCGTCCAGTCCCCCGACAGTGCGGTCTCCGGCAGCTCCACGGTCCCAGAGCCCTTGGCCACCCCCTTGCCCTTGGCGGATTTGGGCGCCATGGCGGCCGAGAGGTCTGGAGGATTGAGAAAGAGGGGTGGCGGAGCGGCGGCGGCGAAAGCTTAGGAAGGAAGGAAGAGAAGAAACGGCGGCTCTGAGATGGGAAAAGGTACGAGAAGAGAGAGGAAAGTGAGCAGCGCGCCCACGGTTATTCCTTCTTATGGGGGAAAACGCGGGCCGCCTCCTTTCACATTAACTGTGATGTGACGCATGCCCGCGGGAACCAACCCCACCCATGCCGCCCACGTCACGCACGCCTCTCCACGCCGAGCCACGCGCGGGAAGCGTGGGAAGCGCAGCGCGTGAAGAAACTTACCACAGTAAAAACCGTCCCCGCCTGCCCGCGCACCGTTTTGGGGCCTAGCCCAATGACGCGATCGCGCTTACGTGTGGCCCAGACCCGGGGGCTCCTGTCGGTGTAGAGAAAGAGGGGTACGTTTTTTTGTACCCCTATAACTGTGCACGGGCAGTCTGAGCCGCGGGCATCACCGCACTGGGCAGGGCAAGGGAAGTGAGCCAAGGTAAGGCCGAAGCTCGAAAGGAGCAGAACGGCGCCAAGACCAAGACCACAAAGAGCAAAGGGGACGAAAAAGCGGACTCCCCCGGCAAGATCCTTGCCGGAAGGCGGTTTTAGCAAACCCGGCAAGACCCTTGCCGTGGCAACTCGCCCCACGCCTACGGAGCGAGTCACCTTTGAGTCCACTGCCCCCATAGGGCAAGGATTCGGGAGACATCCCCGTGGTGGCATGCAAATCTTTGTGAAGACATTCAAGATCAGATACACACTACAGAAGATGACGACCCTTGGCGGGATCCCAGCCAAGGAGGACCACAAGGCCCCCGGCAAGAGCCTTGCCGGGGATGATAGCAGGCGCCACGGCAGGACCCTTGCCGGGGCCCCGGCAAGGCCCTTGCCGTGAACACTCGCGGGGCCACCACCAGGCCCACGCCAATCAGATCTCCACCACCGTTCGCATGCGGCCGCCGACCCAATCAGTTGGACAGGCACCTGCGTGGCGGCAAGCGGATCATCATGGAGACCCACCACTTCGCCACCTCAGCTGCCTGCCTGCCTACATGGCACCACGGGCACTGCTGGCCAGGGCGCGTGTCGACACGAAAGGGAGCGGCGACGGACGAGGCAGGGCTCTCCCCTGCCCCCGATAAAGCAAGGACACCTAAGAGAGGTGCATTAAATGCGCCTTGTCATGTAATGCGAGGGATAAACTCGCATCACTGTACCCTTTCCACCTCCTGTGTGCCACTGTGGCAACCCCTTTCCCTATAAAAGGAGGCCCGAGGCGACCAGGAGGATTCGGCTTTTTGGAGCTCCTCACGCCCCATAGCTAGTTCAAGAACACAGATAAACAAACCACCAAAGCAGGAGTAGGGTTTTACGCATACTTGCGGCCCGAACCTGGATAAAGGAACCGCGTGCTATCTGTTTGATCCGCTCTTCTCACAACCCCGCGCCCTGCAACCGTAGTAGGCATTCTTGTGATCCCATAGGTGTCGTTCGCACCGACATTCTCACACAATGAATACTGTACCATATCATTTCTACAATTTATATTGATAAATATAAGAAATAGAAACTAGAAAACAAGCAAACTATGCAATGAAAACAGAATCTGTCAGAAACAGAACAGTCTGTAATGATCTGAACAACAACCATACTTCTGCTACTCGAAAAATCATGAAATAAATTGGTGGACGTGAGTAATTTGTCTATTAATATTCTGCAAATAGAATCAACTCAAAAGCACTCTTATGTAAAAACTGGCAGCTAATCCCGTGAGCGCAAAGTTTCTGTTTTTTACAGCAAGATCACATTAACTTTCAGCTAAGTCTTCCCAAAGGTCTTACTTGGAACTTTATTGAAACAAAAGCTATAAAACATGATTACTACATTAGCTTAATCATTTAAACACACAAAAACATTAATGTTAGATATTGAGTTGTCTCCCAACAAGCCTTTTTCTTTAATGCCTTCTAGCTAGGCATGATGATTTCAATGATGCTCACATAAAAGATAAGAATTGAAACATAAAGAGAGCATCATGAATAATATGACTAGCATATTTAAATCTAACCCACTTCCTATGCCTAGGGATTTTTTGAGCACATAATTTATAGGAACAAGAATCAACTAGCATAGGAAGGCAAAACAAGTATAACTTCAAAACTTTAAGCACATAGAGAGGAAACGTGGTATTATTGCTACTCCTACAAGCATATATTCCTCACTCATAATAATTTTAAGTAGCATCATGAATGAATTCAACAATATAACCATCACATAAAGCATTATTTTCATGATCTACAAGCATAGAAATTTTTCTACTCTCCACATAAGCAAAATTCTTCTCATTGGGAATAGTGCGATCACTAATTCCTAAAGTTGACACTTTTCCAAACCCGCTTTAGATGATATTATTATTCATACTCCAAAAGATATAAGTGAAGTTCATGGAGCATTATACAATTAATATAGACTAACCAATATCCAAGCTCAAAATATAGAAGTGAAGCACAGGAAGCATTCTATAAAACCATACTCAAAAGATTTAAGTGAAGCACAAAGAGCAATTCTATAAGATCATACTTAAAAGATATAAGTGAAGCACATGAAGTATTCTATAAATCAATGAAGGGCTACCTAATGCTAGCATGGTTCTTAAAGGAAAAACAAAAGCACAAAAGACACAAATCATGTGAACAAAACAAAAACCGAGGTATACCTATATTTGTTGAAGAAGAAAGATGGGATGCCAACCAGGGCATCCCCAAGCTTAGATGCTTGTGTATCCTTTGAAATATTTACTTGGGGTGCCTTGGGCATCCCCAAGATTTAACTCTTGCCTCTCTTTATTCTTCTCATATTGATAGCTCCTCGATCTTCGAACACTTCATCCACACAAAACTTTAACAAAAACTTAGTGAGATCCGTTAGTGTAACAAAGCAAACTACCACTTTAAGGTACTGTAATGAACTCATTATTTATTTATATTGGTGTTAAACTTACTGTATTCCAACTTCTCTATGGTTCATACCCCGCGATACTAGCCATAGATTCATCAAAATAAGCAAACAACACGTGAAAAACAGAATCTGTCAAAAACAGGACAGTCTGTAGTAATCTGGAAGTTTAGTAAACTTCTGTAACTCCAAAAATTATGAAATAAATTTGAAAATTTGAAAAATTTGTACAGAAGTAATGTGCAAAACATTTCAGACCCATTTTCCCTTCCAGTAAAAAATGTAAAATCACGCGCTACAGCCAAAGTTTCTGTTTTTGTTCTGCACATAGTAAACAAGCAATCTAATCATCCTAAAACCAAAGCTTGGCACATTATTTTTATAATACAATGGATATACACAAGGGGATAATTATTTAGAGAGAAACTTCCATGAAAAGTTCTACATTGTTTCCGTGAGCATGAACACAAGTGCTCAAGGTCGACCCTCACTTCTTCAATGCATACCTTTCCAATCACTTCTCTTTTTGAAAAACTTTTTAGGCATGATAGGCAAGTAAATTTTTTTGTATTTTCATTCTTAAAAAAAATGTATGTTTCACCCACAAATAAACATAAACAAAAAGTAAAAACAAAATCTACTTAGTGGAGAAAGCAAACAAGCACACACGAGAATATCAACCCCACGCTATTGCTCCCCGACAACGGCGCCAGAAAAGAGCTTGATAATCCCCAAGTGCAGGGAATCGTCGTAGCAATTTCCAAAGGTGGAAGTGATAAGTATGGAGTGTCGAACCCACAAGGAGCTAAAGGTAAGATCAATATTCTCTCAAGTCCTATCTGCCATCGATACGAATTTCATTATTAATGAACGTTTGCTTCCACCTAGATACGAGAAATAAAACTACGTTGTGGGTATGAAGAGGATAACTTTGCATGATATCAGATAGCTAAAATATAAAAGTAGGTGATGTTATCATAAAGTTAGAACATATTACTAAATATTATAAATAGGGAGTGTGGAATAATGATGGGTTGGTGTGCGGAATTGTAACGCCCCGGATCTGATGCGCCAGGTGTCTGCCAGTTATTCGTCGTTGTTGCCATGTCATTTGCTTGCGTGTTGCACTTTGCCATGTCATCATCTGCATTTCATACCATGTCATCATGTGCATTTCATTTCGCATACGTGTTCGTCTCATGCATCCGAGCATTTTCCCCGTTGTCCGTTTTGCAATCTGGCACTCCTATGCTCCCCGGCGCCCCCTTTTACCTCTTTTCGTGTGCGGGTGTTAAATGTTCTCGGAATGGGTTGAAGCTTGGCTTGCGGTCTTATTATAGTGTAGACAGACCGCCTGTCAAGTTTCGTCGCATTCGGAGTCCGTTTGACTGCCCAACCATTAAACACATAGCGGTACCGCTGTCGGTACCTTCGTAAGACGTTTTCGGTCTTCGAAAACTGCTGCCGGGCCTCTCTCCCTCTTCTCTCCTGCAACCCATGGCCTCTCCACAGCCCACTAACCTCCCCCCTCTGACCGGAGCCGCACGATCGCGATCGTACGGTCCAAAACGGCCTCAACCCCCCAACCCTAGCCTTCCTGCCTTATATAAACACCTCCCCTTCCATTTTGGGCACCTACCTACCCCTCCTCCTAAATTTCCGTGCCCCAATCATCTCCCAGCCGCCTCCCACCTCCATTTCCGTGCCGGCCAGCTTCCCCGCCGCCACTTGTCGCCACCCCACTCGCCAGCGCCGCCACCCGCCGTCGCCCGCGGCCTATCAGAGCGCGACACGTCGCCCCGGCCTTCTCCCTCCGCCGCCAGCCCTCCAGGGCCCAGATCCGGCCCGCCGACGGGCCGAAACGGGCCCCGCCAGCCCGCGCGCCTCCCACCTGCGCCCGAGCGCTGCCCGGCCACCCGCTCGGTCGCCTCCTCCCACCGGAGCCCCGCCTCCTCCTCGTCGCCGCCTTGCGGGACCCTGCCGGAGTCGCCACCGGCGGCATAGCTTGAGCCAGAGACGCCCGGCCGGAGCCAGGCCAGTCCGCCCTCGCCTTCCTCTCTCTTCCTCTCTCTCTCCCCATCGCTAACCGCCCCGGTAGCCTTTCCTTCGCAGGTCGCGCCGCCTTCCTTCGCCGGCCCCTCCTCCCGCCGGATCCGTCCGGACTGGATCCGCCGCGGCCGGATCTGCCGTCCCCACCGCCGGATCGGACCCCTCCGTGCTCCTGTCGTCGCCGGAGTGGCCTCCACCGCCGCCGCCATGTCCTCGCCGGGGAGAAGCGATGCCACAGGCCGCCTGGGCCCCCAGGCTGGCCCATCTCCCCGGCCCAGCGCGTCGGCCTCCAGGCCCAGCCGGCGCTCTCCCTCGACTTGGGCCGAGCCCAATGGTGAGAGCCCATCAAATCCCGCCCCGGTCGCACTTTAGCTATTTAGCGCTCACCCTGTTTTTTTTCGAAAAAACTGCTAAGTCCCCAGAAACTTATAAAATGTTGCATACTTTGACCTGCTGTATCTTTGCACCCATAGCTCCGTTTCGTGCGTATAATATGTCAAACTGTTCGCCTCCATGAGTAGATCATTTCATCTCATTACATCATTTTCATTTGAGCTCATCGTGATGCCCGAAATGCTGTTAGAAGAGGGATATGTGATGTTAGTTTCTGTTTCTTAACAGAACATGCACTTTTGTTATTTTTGCCATGATTGATATGTGCATCCTATGAACTTAAGTCCTACATGTGTTTCGTAATATGCCATGCCATCTTTACAGGGGTGTATGACATGTATTTTGTTGATCAATGTGGTGACTAGCACAAGCATGCAAACTAGGCTTCATGATGTTGCTGATTTCTGCCCTGTTCTGCTGATATTTTTATGCCATGTTAACTTGATGCTACAGAGAGATCCATGCTTATTTTGAGATACTTCAGTAAGGATTTTTTATTAAACATGTCTTGCTCTATCCATACATGCCCTTTTTTGCAATTATGGAGTGCCCTAGCTTGAGTTAATCGAGCCCTACTGTTGCTATAAAATGTTTCCTGGCAGATTGTTTACATGTTATTCAATTTTGCCAAGGTTGTTGTAGTTGATCCGTGTATGCTATGATGTTGTTCTTGCCATGTATAGCTTCTATGCCATGTATTCTTACTGTTGGTAGCCTTGCCATGCCATGTATTGCTCTGTGGTGAGTGATTCAAGCTCACCAACATGCCTACTTATCGTTGTTCCTGCCATGTATGATTCTGTAATATAACTTGCCATGTTTACATGGGTGCTATCATATTTTCTGATCCTTTTTGGCTTATGGTCAGTAAGGGACTTTTGTTCTATGCATTTAGTAGGTTCATGCCATGCCTTTGTTTGCCATGATAAGTCCCTGTAACATGTTGTTTGATAGCTCTAAACATTGCAACCTGATGTTATTTCTGTCAAAGTCTGAAACTGTTATTATTTGCAATCTTGCCATGTGTTTTTGAGCATGTTCTAGTGATTTCTGGAGATAGCTCAGTGTTCATATTTTGTAATGCTTTACCTGTACATCATGCCCATGCCTTTTGTTATTACGTTGAGGTCATGTAGCATGTTGTTTTGATGCTTGCAACATGCCTAGTTGCTGTTTTGGACAGATTGTTGTCATAACTTGTATAGGGTGTATGTATTGCACCGTTGCTCCGTTTTGAGTGTGCTCTATATGAAACTTGCTTAGAATTGCATGTAGTTTCATATTATCATGTTGCATCCATGTTTTGAGGTGTTTGCTTGATGTTTGTATGCATTTTGCATCAATGTCATGTTTAACTTGTTTTGCTCATATCTTCTAGGCCGTAGCTCCGAATTAAATGAACTTTATATGTAACTTGACTAGAATTTCATGTAGATCATCGTGGTGCATCTTAAATTGCTGTTTAACAACTTGAACATAAGGTTTATTCAGATCTGGACCAATTTCGAAATTTGCATATGAGGACTTACCGGAATTGTTATGTGTTGTTTCCGGCCTCATTTAAACTTGCTTTGATGTGTTGCTCTTGTATGCATCATCTCTTGTCATGAGTAGCTTCATGTAGCTTTGTCATGCATCATGCTTGTTTGTGCATCATGCCTTGTTCATGTGTGGTGTGTTTACTATGTTGTGTGCTTCTTCTTGTTAGTTCCTGTTTCGTAGCGATCGTGAGGATTCGTTCGTCTACGCTTGGTTCGGCTTCATCCGTTCGTCTTCTTCATGGACTCGTTCTTCTTCCTAGCGGGATTTCAGGCAAGATGACCGCTACCCTGGATCTCACTACTATCATTGCTATGCTAGTTGCTTCGTTCTATCGCTATGCTGCGCTACCTATCACTTGCTGCTCAAGCCCACCTAATTGCCATGTCAGCCTCTAACCTTTGACACATTTCCTATGCAAACCGTTGTTTGGCTATGTTACCGCTTTGCTCGGCCCCTCTTATAGCGTTGTTAGTTGCAGGTGAAGATGAAGTTTGTTCCTTGTTGGAACATGGAGATGGTGTTCCTTGTTGGAACATATTTACTTGTTGGGATATCACAATATATCTTATATTATTAATGCATCTATATACTTGGTAAAGGGTGGAAGGCTCGGCCTTATGCCTGGTGTTTTGTTCCACTCTTGCCGCCCTAGTTTCCGTCATATCGGTATTATGTTCCCGGATTTTTGCGTCCCTAACGGTCGGGTGATTTATGGGACCCCCTTGACAGTTCGCTTTGAATAAGACTTTTCCAAAGAAGGCCCAACATTGGTTTTACCATTTGCCTCACCTATGCCCTTTTTCCTTGGGTTTCCGGAGCCCAAGGGTCATCTTTATTTTAGCCCCCGGACCAGTGCTCCTTCGAGTGCTGGCCCGAACTAGAGCCTGTCTGGCGCCCCTCAAGGCAACTTGAGGTCTGGTTTTAGTTGTACGGACTGCTTATCCGAGTGTGCCCTGAGACCGAGATATGTGCAGCTCCTATCAGGATTTGTCGGCACATCCGGGCGGCTTTGCTGGTCTTGTTTTATTGCTGTCGAAATGTCTTGTAGCCGGGATTCTGAGACTGATCGGGTCTTCCCGGGGAGAAGGAATATCCTTCGTTGATCGCGAGAGCTCATCATGGGCTAAGTTGGGACACCCCTGCAGGGTATAAACTTTCGAGAGCCGTGCCCGCGGTTATGTGGCAGATGGGAATTTGTTAATGTCGGTTGTAGAAAACCCGAAGTTGATCTTAATTAAAATACACCAACCGTGTATGCGTAACCGTGAGTGTCTCTTTTTCGGGGTTGATCGAGAGGAGAACACGGTTTACGGGTTATGTCGGCGTAAGTAGGAGTTCAGGATCACTTCTTGATCATTACTAGTTGACGAGCGTTCCTTTGTTTCTCTTCTCGCTCTCATTTGCGTATGTTAGCCACCATATATGCTTAGTCGCTGCTGCAACCTCACCACTTTACTCCCTTCCTTTCCCTTTAAGCTTTGCTAGTCTTGATACCCATGGTAATGGGATTGCTGAGTCCTCGTGGCTCACAGATTACTACACCACCAGTTGCAGGTACAGGTTTGCGATGATCATGACGTGAGAGCGATGTTTGCTTGTCTTGGAGTTCTTCTTCTGCTTCTTCTTCGATCAGGGGATAGGTTCCAGGTCGGCAGCCTGGGCTAGCAGGGTGGATGTCGTTTGAGTTTCTGTTTATGTTTCATCCGTAGCCGGATGTTGATCTTGTATATGTTGTTGATGTATTCTTGTGGCATTTGTGCCTGATGTATGTATCCCTATGTATTATGTAATGTTGATGTAATGATATCCACCTTGCAAAAGCGTTTCAATATGCGGGTCTATCCTTGGTGGGACCGTCGAGTTCCTTTTGGATAGGGTCGCATATTGGGCGTGATAATTTGGTATCAGAGCCTCGACCGACCCTAGGAGCCCCCTTGATTGATCGTGTAGTTTGGCCGTTGTTGAGTCTAGAAGAAAACTATTTTCGGAGTCTAGTTATATCGGAGAGTAGGAATTCTTTTTACTCCTCTGCCCCTTCGTCGCTCTGGTGAGGAATCGTGACGTAGGTGTTTTGAATTACTCCTCTTCCCGTTCAAAATTTTTCTTTAGGATCACGTGGTTAGTGTCGTGAGTTGTTCCTCAGCTCTTTTCATCCGGTGCATTTATCGTCAAGTCGACTCGACCATCTTCATCTTTGCCAAGTTCAATCCTTAGTTCGCTCTCAACGAAGTTGTTTCTCTGTCCTCAGTTGTTTTATTTTCCCACCCTCCCACCCTTTCTTCTTGGAACCGGAGTCCGTAATCGAGTATCCATCCTACTCGTGCGAAGTCGTTGCTTTCTTTCCTCAATGATTTCAACCGGTGTTTTCTATTCAAGATATTCGTCGATTCCCCCTTCCAAGTTGCCTCTGTTTTTCCGCCCTCCCACCCTATTATTCCCGGAGTTCGAGTTTCTTCCGACAATCAATTCCATTCGTGTGGAGCCTCTTCAGTCTTCCCTCAGTTAGTTCAACCGGTGAATTCTCGTCTCGTTCGTCATTCTTCATCCTTTTTCTTTTTCCGGTGCACTCCATTCAAGTTATTCGTTGTCGATCGTATTCTTTCCCTCGACTCAAATATTTCCCTTTGCTCGTTCGCCTCTTGCCAGTTTATCCTTCCGGAGTGCTCAAGACATCTCAGGAGATTCGTCTGTGTTCTAATTAATTCGAGACTGTCACCTCATTCAAATATTTCAGTTCTTCCGGTGCATCATCTATCTGTTCAACATCCCTTTCCAACGTTGTGATCTCTTCAGTGGGCCCTAACCCACAGGTCTTTTCCCAGGATCTTACCTGACTCTTCTATTTCCCCAGAGCTATTCTCAATTCTTTGCAAGTGTGACGTAAGAATGAATTTCATCAGTCACATGCCTTCTCCAAGATCTCGTTCATATTCTTTTCATTGTTGACTCAACGTCTTTGTTTTTCATTCTCCCGGAGCGTCTCAACAATTCTGCATGGTGTTTCTCGTCGTCTTTCTCAACTTTTGGAGACCGTAGTAGAGTTTCTCTTAAATCTTGTCCGTTCCCCCGAAGATTCATGGCGATAGCTCGATGTTATCCTATCTAATTGTTTCCAGTCGTGCAATTCTTTTCGTCCATCCGGAGTATTTCAGGAGTTGCTTTTCTGTTCCGATTATCCGGAGGCCTCCATTTCAGAAGATTTCCTCGTCCCAAGTTTTCAAATTCGTTCTCCAATTATTCAATATTCGTGCCCCTTCGTTCGTCTCAATATTATTCCGGTGCTTCGTTCAAGTATTCTTCTATCAGTTCGCGATCTCTTTGTTCTCTTGCATTTTAATTCCCTCAAGTATCTTCGTGCTTTTCTAATTCTTCCCGGTGATTCAGTCTTCTTCGTCAGTCATTTCCGAATTCTCACGGTGGTTCGTTCAAGATTCTTTTTCCTTGATTACCATTTTAATCCATTCGTTCTTTCCAATCCTACCAGTGGTTCATGAAGACTTTCTCAAGTTTTGTGCCATACCCCCTTTAATCTTTTTCAAGAAGGATAAGTAGTATGCAAATCCATTGCTTGTCATCAATTTAATTTGATGAAGGATAAGCATACAATAAATCTTATTTTTATTTCATCCAAGTGAGTAATCCCTTCCTTCGGAGTTTGTTCTTGATGAATAAATTCTAGTTCCAAGTATTTTCATCTTTTCTTTTCCGGAGTTCAATTATTTTTCTCGGCCATTTCGTCGGAACCTCCATCTAAGTCACCGCAAGGCTCATCTTATTCTTTCTTCCTTCATTCTATCTTATCATCCTTTTGGTACCGGAGTTCTTCATGGTGGTTCTTCATGATTTAATTCATTTCTCAAGTGTTCATCAAGATTCTTATCGAAGGAGCTCAAGTATCTTTCTTTCTTTCTTGCATCTCAAAGTGTAATTAATTCTCCGTATTCTTTGGAATTGGAGTTTTGCATTTCTTTGTTCTTCTCAGATATTCAAATCCACTCAATCCTTCCTTCTAAGTTCTTTTCATTCAAATTCTTTCAATTCGTCCGGAGGCATTGCGTTGTTTATTTCATCAAGTGTCATTCCATCTTCTGAAGCTCATGTTCTATTTTTTCTTGTTCAACCGGTGTGCTGCCTAAATCCTTTCAGTCTTATTCGTTTCTTTTCTCATTGTAACCACTCCGGTTAGAACGAGTGGTTTCATAGTCTATCTGATTCCGTGAGCTTTCGATTCTCGTCATTATCGTCGTTCCTCTCTTTTTCTCGGGTGCTCTCGATTCTTTGTTTCTTCTTTGAGTTCTTATTTCACCTCATTCCTTTTTCCCTTCCGTCTCGGTCCTAAGATCTCGGGACGAGATCTCTTGTTAGTGGAGGAGTGTTGTAACGCCCCGGATCTGATGCTAGTCTTGATAGTCTTGATACCCATGGTAATGGGATTGCTGAGTCCTCGTGGCTCACAGATTACTACACCACCAGTTGCAGGTACAGGTTTGCGATGATCATGACGTGAGAGCGATGTTTGCTTGTCTTGGAGTTCTTCTTCTGCTTCTTCTTCGATCAGGGGATAGGTTCCAGGTCGGCAGCTGGCTAGCAGGGTGGATGTCGTTTGAGTTTCTGTTTATGTTTCATCCGTAGCCGGATGTTGATCTTGTATATGTTGTTGATGTATTCTTGTGGCATTTGTGCCTGATGTATGTATCCCTATGTATTATGTAATGTTGATGTAATGATATCCACCTTGCAAAAGCGTTTCAATATGCGGGTCTATCCTTGGTGGGACCGTCGAGTTCCTTTTGGATAGGGTCGCATATTGGGCGTGATAGGAATTGTCTAGGCAATTGTTAACAAGATCGGTAATCACTATTGCAATTTCATATGAGGGAGAGGCATAAGCTAACATACTTTCTCGTCTTGGATCATATGCACTTATGATTGGAACTCTAACAAGCATCGGCAACTACTAAAGATCATTAAGGTAAAACCCAACCATAGCATTAGAGCATCAAGTCCCCTTAATCCCATACGCCATGACCCACTTTTCCGTGTTTATACTTCTGTCACTCAAGCAACGGCAGAAAATAAGTAAACCATGGACATGTTGCAACACCCTACAGCGGGAATCTCTCACGCTTGTGCGACACGGAGGGCACCATAGGACAGCACCAAAATAAAAGATACAACTCATACCAATCTAGATCATTAATCAACCCAAAGACAAATGATATCTACTCAAAACATCATAGGATGGGAACACATCATTGGATTATAATATGTGGCATAAAGCACCATGTTCAAGTAGGGATTACAGCGGGGTGCAGGAAAGTGGACCGCGTAAAAGAGATGGGGATGGTGATGTTGATGAAGACGATCACCGCGGCGATGATTCCCCTCCCGATGGCACTCCGGCGCCACCAAGAGAGAGGAGAGGTTCTCCCCCTTGTGCTTCCTCCTCCATGGCCTCCCCCTGGATGGGGAGAGGTTCTCCCTCTGGATCTTGGCCTTCATGGCGATGATGGCCCCTCCGGGATCCTCCTCCATGGCCTCCGGTGATGATGGCCCCCTCCGGCAGGGTGCCAGAGAGGGCCTAGATTGATTTCTCGTGGCTACAGAGGTTTGCGGCGGTGGAACTTCCGGTCTAGGTTAATTTCTGGAGGTTTTTGTATTTATAGGAGAGATTGGCGTCTAGAACAAGTCAGGGGCCCCACGGGTAGTCCACGAGGCACAGGGGCACGCCCGGGGGGGTGGGCACGCCCCCACCCTCATGGGGCCCCCGGGACTCCCCTCCGGTAGATTTTTGTTCCAGTATTTCTTATATTTTCCAGAAAAATCTCCGTTGATTTTCAGCGCATTCCGAGAACTTTTATTTCTGCACAAAAACAACACCACGGTAGTTCTGCTGAAAACAGCGTCAGTCCGGATTATTTCTAATCAAATCATACCAAGATCATATAAAACAATAGTAAACATTGCATGAATACTTCATAAATTATCGATACGTTGGAGACGTATCACACTACAACAATATGACCGAGGTGTGTAATTGTGGAGGGGGCACCGCACACGGCTAAGAGATTGTCTGTTGTGCCTTTGGGGTGTCCCCTACCCACGAATATAAAGGAGGGAGGAGGAAGAGGCCGGCCCTAGAGGGGGCGCGCCAAGTGTGGGGACTCCTAGTAGGACTCCCAAGTCCTAGTAGGATTCCGCTTTTTCTTTCCGGACAACATATCTTTACCTCTTTATCTTTACCTCTTTACCTAATAATAAAGAGAATTGGGTTTCTGTCTATACGTCATAAAAAATACCCTCGAAGTTAGCAAAAATTACCCACCAATGTCACCCGTAAGTGGCAAAAAAAGGTTCACACATCGCATTGTTGGTTCTGGTTTATATATGCCGAGATCCACTAATATAATGCAAATATACGCTGACCGCAGTGGCCAGCACCGCACATCCCCACTACGGAGACCAGGGTTCGATCCCTAACCTGCTGCCCCTGTTTTCTATTTCATTTTTTGCCTTTCACGTTCTCATTTCTGTTTTAGTTTTTTCTTCTTTAAATTTATTCGTGATTTCCAGAAGAACAATATTTCAAAAAAAGTCTTGAGAAATCATAAAATTTTTCTGAATTAAAAAAACATTCGGAAAATCATAAAATGATCATGATTTCAAAAAATTGTTCACGTATTATAAAAAACTATCACAATTTCAAATAAATTTTCAGGAAATAAAAAATGTTCATGATTTTTACAAAAAATATCAAGTATTCAAAACATATTAGGGAATTTAAAAAATGTCCATGAAAGTTTGGAATATGTTCACAAAAATTAAAACAGATCCATAAATAATGAACATAACGAACCGTCGCGGGAGATCGTAGGGCTCGCTTTATGGTTCTATGCAGTCCCTCGATTTGGGTAAAAAAAAGTTTTCCATGTCTTGTACAACACTGAGCCCCAAAAAATTGACACAACTTTCTATTGGTTAATTTTTATAAGCTAGTATATAAAAATGACTAAATTTCTATTTTGCCTTCATACATAGCTATAGTTTTTTTTACCACATTACTGATTATTATAAACACCGTTACGCTAGGTCAACGCGAGGCACTCACTCATCAGTCTAGCTCAGTCAGTGTCCATCAATGCAGTTTGCTCACCGACATTTTTTTCATTATGACGCATTAGAAAATGAAAAGTGTTTGCAGCCGGTGCGCCGGCCGAACGCTGCGCCGGACTGGCGCAAACCGCGGGATCGATTCAAATCGTGCGGCATGTAACTAACCGCTCGCGATGCACACGCTCGTCAAGCCACGCCTTTTCTTTTAGAATCAGTCAGGCCACGTGACCCACCCATGCACCGCATCGCTCGCTTCCTTTTCTTATTGTTAACCACCGATTCATTGTAAACTTTCCTTCCTCCTTCATCTCTCATGTCTCTCCTGTTCATCTGCTAGCTCGCACCACATCGCCAGCACTGGATGTTCGACCACCTCGCTGACCGATGACGGGAATTTGCTGAAACCGGCTGATTGATTTTTTGCTGGAAGAACCATGGCCGCGTTGTTGCATAGATGAACCATTCAGGCAAAAAAAAATGATGCAACCGATGAACATTTCTTTTTGCTGGAACCGGCTGAATTTTTGCTTTAACAATCGGCGTTTTTGCTATGACCGGCATCGATGATTACGACAACCATTGATGACGAACCGAGACCCATGATGGCGGCGGCGGCCTTTTGCTGCAACCGGTGTAGTTTTTTGCTACTACCATGTTGACGATTGCTACAACCGTTCCCGAGGATACCGACGACGGCGACGACCATTTTTGCTGCAAGCGGTGTCGTGTTTTGCTACTACCAGTGTTGACATTTGCTACAACCGTTCACAAGAACAGCAATGGCGGCGGCGGCGATGTCCTTTTTTGCTACCACCGGTGTCGTTTTTTGCTACTAATGGTTGACGTGTTGAATCCGACACGACATCGAACTACAACTAGCGAGTTGTTTTGCTGAGACCGGTGTGAATTTTTGCTTTAACCCGTGACGGCGGGGCATTTTTTCTACAACCGGTGAGTCGTGGTAGGACCGGCGTGAATTTTTGCTACGTAGCTGGAACCGGCGATCACTTTTATTGTGACCGGCGACCGGTGAGATTTTTCACTGCGTCCAGACGATGGTAAGCCATTTTTCTTTTGTACGATATTTTTTGCTGGGACCGACAACATTTTTTGTCACTGAGAATTTCTGGTGATTATTTGCTGGATTCAGCGAGATGATTTGCTGGGACGGCGAGACGCCAAGCTGCAACCGGCAAGACGATTTGCTGCGACCAGCACAGGCCATGTAAAAACAAGCTTTTGCGTGAAGCAACGATGGCGAGTTGCGACAATGATGCATGGTGGCGACGGCGAGCTGCGAAGGTGGACGAGAATTCACGGGAGCTGGGGCATCGCGAGTCTATGAGCAAAGCATCGGCGCATGGCGCCGGCATCGCGTTTGCCGGATGACAAAGTGCTCACGAGACGACGACGGCAAGTTTCCATGGTGATGCAAGGCAGCCACGACAAACTGCGACGGTGGACAAGGCATTCATGTAAGCTGGGCGTCGCGGGTCAACGAGCAAAGCTATGACGCATGGCAATGCCAGCCCGTTCCATGCGGGCGGAGGATGCAGGCTTAGAGCATCTCCAGCCGCGCCTCTAGCAGGCCCTTCCCAGGCGTTTTTTCTGCGCCGGCGCCGAAAAATCGGCCAGGAGCCTGTTTTTCGCCAGTTTGGGCCGAAACTAGCGCCGGCGGATCCAGATCGAACCCGGCGCGCTGGGACGCCCGGGGGCGCCGGGGCAAGTGGTTTTGGCGTGAAAGCGGATGGGCCCGTCGAGTCAGCGAGACGCCGCTTCGTCGCCCTCATCGCCTCGGTTCCCACGGGAATCAATGCGAAGGCTGCGGCGCTGCCGCGTCAGTCAGCCTCCATTGATGCCTCTCACGGGCGGCGAAGTGAACGCGCCGCGACGCGCCACGCGTCGCCCAGCATGCAGCCCGTCACTGCCTCGCTACGGCTATAAAAGGCGGCCTCCCCGCCGATGGACGCCACATCTCTCATTTTTCCCCCTCTCCGGCGTAGATAGCAACACTCCTCTCTTCCCGCCAACGAGAAACATGGCTGAGAGATACCCAGGCGACGGCGCAGCGGCGAACGGCTTCGGCCGCCGCCACCTCCAAGAGCAGGAGGCATGCCTGCTCTACGAGGCCGAGTGCCCAGCGCCCCCGGCAGGGGCGGACCCACGTTGGCCCAGCGGGGGTCACAGGGCACCGGGTAAGTTTTGATCTTGCCTTGTATATGCAGCCCTTATACAGACGTGACACCCCATGTTTAATTACATGGACACCGGTAAAGCCAGGCCATTGGGGAAATTCCAAGCATTGCGATCCAGCAAAGCTGTCCAGCGCGACGCGAGGCGTTGAGGCCCAGTCCAGTAGCGAGTGCCTGGCCCAGCGACCAATGCAGCAAGGACCACATCCATCAATCGATCTCTGGGTTGTCTAAAAAAATTAATCGATCTTTGGATGGACACGATATGTTCGCCTTTTCCTCTGCTCGCGCAACAAACAGACCCCGTGCGCCGCACTTTCTTTTTTTAATTAAAACGAGATTTTATTCATTAGCAATGACCAATACATCGTTTGTGAGAAGCGTTACAATTTCACTAATAGGCTCCTCAAACCAATCCGAAGTTAAAAAAAAAATCTAGCTAATCTAGCAAGTTCATGTGCTACTTTATTAGCCTCTCTAATACAATGTTCGAATTTAGTCATGATAAAATCACAAGCATAGTGATAGCAGTCATCGAAGATTGCCGCCGCCGCTCCCGCTGACTGTCCTCCGTCCTGCATGGTCTCAATCACCTCCAGGTTGTCAGAGTTGATGATTAGGCGATTACATCCTGCCCTTTGTGCTAAATTTAGGCCAAATTTGAGAGCTAAGGCCTCCGCCATGAGAACATCCGCGCAGTAGTCTATCTTTCCATTCCCTCCTGCAATAAACCTACCTTTGTCGTCTCTCAATACTGCCCCCATCGTACCCTCCAGCAAGTCATGATCAAAAGAGGCGTCAACATTGAGTTTCACAAATCCCCTAGGAGGACATTGCCAGCCCCCCTTTTTCATGGACGCCTTTAAAGATGATGCATTTACAAAATTATATGTAAGAGCTATGATCCCCATTGAGATCTGAGTCGCATTTTGAGTTAATTCCTGGTGCACTAATTTCCGTCTTTCCCACCATAGATACCAAACAGAGATAGCTATCATTTCTCTAACATTTTCGTGGCCCATAATGCGCAGGACTTGATCTAGAAGGAGTAATAGGTATTCCAATGTTGCCTCTCCAGCACGATCAATCTCACAAGCTCTCTCAATAATCATATCCAACCCTAGCCTTTTCCAAACCTCCTTCGCTTTTCTACATAGGAAGAGCAAGTGCTTCATATCTTCTACACCCTGAGAGCAGGTAGGGCAAAAGGGCGAGACCTTCATATGTCTATTAGTGAGTGTTGCCCGGCATGGGAGAGTGCCATGTAGTGTCCGCCATAAAAAAAATTGACTTTAGCCGGACAAGACAACTTCCATATCTGACACCATATAGGATTAGGTGTGCTCCGTCCCATCCCATTGGAATATTTTAGCTTGCTCCCATATTGATAGTTCCACTCCACTGAATAAGCAGACCGTACCGAAAACATACCATTTTTCGTATAACTCCAGGCAATAAAATCCGTCATATTATGTTGCGAAATCGGGATTGAAAGAATTCGTTGTACGTCAACGGTCCACATAGTTTGTCTAATCAAGTCCTCATCCCAATTATTAGAGACTGGGTCAATCAAATCTACGACTTTTGATAACAAATGCCCCCCCCCCTAGGTGTCATAATCTTCTTAGAGGCACAATTTGGGATCCAGGCATCTTCCCAAATATTGATGTTATGTCCATCCCCCACTCGCCAAATATAACCTCGCTTAAGAGTAGTGATGCCTGCCATAATGCTTTGCCAGGTGAAGGAAGCACCATGCTTTGGCTTGGAGTTCAGTAAATCACCATTAGGATAGTACTTGGCCCTTAGAATAGTAGCACACAAGGAGTCAGGATTATCAAGGAGACGCCATGCCTGTTTTGCAAGCAGAGCCAGGTTGAAACAGTGGATGTCACGGAAACCCATCCCTCCTTGGTTTTTTGGTACACACATTTTCCACCAGGCCATCCAATGCATCCTCTTTTGGTTCTCCTCGTCTCCCCACCAGAAATGCGCCATCGCGTCAATGATTCCTTTACAAATTTTTTTAGGAATTTTAAAGACCGACAATGCATAGGTGGGTATGGCTTGGATCACCGCCTTTAATAGGATCTCCTTCCCCCCGGCAGATAGTAATTTTTCCTTCCAACCACTAATTCTCTTAACAATACGTTCAATCAGAAAACTAAAGCAGTCTGTTTTATCAACACCCACATTTGCTGGTAAGCCCAAATATTTATCAGTGAGAGCCTCCGTCATTATATTTAGCGTTGAACACAATTGTTCTCTAATCTCTACCTTTGTATTAGGGCTGAAGAAAATACTGGATTTTTCAACGCTTACCAGCTGTCCCGACGCCGCACAATATAAATCTAGTGCTGATTTCAGTGTTTCCGCATTATGTTGGTTGGCTTTCATTAAGATCAATGAGTCATCCGCGAAGAGAAGATTTATGACTGGCGGGGCGTCTCTACAGACTTTAACACCTGATATGTTTCCATTCTCTTCAGCGTGCGAAAGCAAGGCATTCAATCCTTCTGTGCACAACAAAAAAAGGTATGGTGATAGTGGGTCCCCCTGTCTCAACCCTCTCGTGGGCTTAAATCTCTCACTTCCCTCATCATTGATCCTTACTTTGTATTCTACGGTTGAGACGCATTGCATAATCAAGTTAACCCACTCACCATTTAAAACCCAATTTCAACATGATCTCCTTCAAAAAAGTCCACTCAAATCTATCATAGGCTTTGTGCATATCAAGTTTTATAGCACACAAGCCCTCTCTACCCTCTCTTTTGTTTTTGATTGTGTGAAAACAATCGTAGGCCACTAAAATATTATCCGTAATCAATCTACTCGGTACAAATGCACTCCGTGTTGGGCTAATAATTTCTGGCAAAAAAACCTTCAAACGAGAAGCAGCCATTTTTGCAATTATTTTATATAGCACATTACATAAACTGATCGGCCTAAATTGGGTTACCCTCTCAGGTGTATTAATTTTAGGAATCAACACGATCGCCGTATCATTCCAACCCTGCGGAATAGTACATGTGTTGATTGCTGTCAGAACCTCCTCAATTAATTCTTCCCCCAGCATGGGCCAAAATCTTTTATAGAAGATAGCATGTAGACCATCTGGCCCTGGAGCTTTCAAGTCCCCAATATCGAATAAAGCCTTGCGAACATCTTCCGCGGTATAAGGGGCAAGTAGAGCATCATTCATTTCGTTTGACACTCTCCTTCGCACAAGTGATAAAACATCTTGATTCGGGAGTTGAACTTCCGATGTAAAAAGCTTTGTAAAATATCCAGTAATGTGATTCTTCAAATCCTTATCTGTTAACCAGTTTCCAGAATCGTCTAATAGTTTCTTTATATTATTTCTTTTTTTCCTGGCTGTGGCAGCATTATGAAAGAAAGACGTATTACGATCCCCATGCATCAACCAATTTGCCCGTCCTCTTTGTAACCAGAATATTTCTTCCTGCTCCAAAATATTTTCAATTACCACAATAATTTCCTTCTGACGACATCGAGATTCCGTATTCAATGGGCCATGCCTTAGTCTCTCCAACTCTTTTTTTAATTTTCTAATTCTCACCTTTGGTCCCTTTAGCGTTTCCCGGTCCCAAGTATGTAGATCGGCATGCACTGCTCTCGTACGGTCAGCAAGTGTGGATCCAATACCTGCTAGCTTTGCTTTCTCCCAAGAAGCCTTAACGATTTCAGTTACCGTCTCTTCCTTCAACCATCTCGCCTCAAATTGTTTAACACGCTCCTCTGGGCGTTTAAAGATTTTTTTCATCCCAATATTCCATATCCAGTACGATTGGACGATGGTCAGAATGAACATGTTCTTCATTGATAACTGTCGCTCGTGGAAATTTGTTTGCCCATGCTAAGTTACAGACTGCCCGATCAAGGCGCCACAATTTCGCCTCTCCTCCAAGTGAACATGTCCCCATTATAGCCTAGATCTTCCAGCCCACAATCCATTAGGCATTCACGGAACTCTCTCATCATACCAAGTGGTCTAGGTACACCACCCTCTTTTTCCGAGGGGTATAAAATTTCATTAAAATCCCCCAAAACCACCCAAGGATGGTTGCTCTTACTATGTAAATTACGAATGTCATCCCAAGATAGATGTCGCTCATTCCATTTCGGTGATCATAGAAGCCCGTGAACCGCCACTGAACAACATTCTCATACATAAAAACAATATCAATAAAATGGGGCGAGACATAGTTCAACTCAATTTTATTGGACTCATGATAAAACAAAGCGAGGCCACCGGCCTTACCATCACTTTCCACTACAAACATAGAATCAAAACCTAATACGCGAAGAAGCTCATCGGCTTTACAATTATTCAAATGGGATTCAGGAAGGAAAATTAAATCTGCCATTGTACGCTTCTGTAGATCCAGAAGCTCATGAACTGCCGTGTTGGAGAGCATACAACGGCAGTTCCAGCCTAGGATTTTCATTTGGCGCGGCGGTCCTCCTCCTCGGAGGCCGCCGATGTGCCAATCTCATCTTTGTCTTCGCCAACTGATTCCCCACCTCAAGCGCTGCACTCTTCCTCCTTCTCGTCAGTCTCCTTTGCAACATGTATAACCCCGCCTCCTCATCCTGGACTGCTACAACTCTACCCGTGCACACCCGTTTGGATGAGACGTTTACATCACCATATAAGATACGCTCATAACTATCCATCTCTTTCTCAAAAGAAAACTCTAAGTCACTGCCCGTTGGACGAGCCCCAAAAGAATGCCCGCTTTTCTTCCCTATCACTTGCTTGCGAGCATCTTCAGCTCTATTTGGCCCCCCTTTCTTTTTATCTTTCTTTTTTGAATTGCCCCTCATAGAATTTTTAGCTGCACTAAACTTAAAGGGTATGGCATTATTCTCTGTATCATCCCCAGCCATGGCGATTCTAGCAGCAACAGCGCTAGACAGCGCCTCCAACACCCCTGGTTGGAATAACAACCCGCCAACATCATTCCCATGCGATGGAATTTGGCTAGGCATCACTTGTGCATGAGTACTCAGGGCCACTTGACCCGCTTGTGTGATCTGGTCCGGTACAGCAGCAAAACAAAGTGGACTTTGCTGGTCAACCTCCGCAGCCTGGCGCGATTCCAGCAGATTCCTGCGGCCCTGGGCCTCCTGGCCCCGCCCGACAGGAGCAGCCGGCGTGCCCGCCTGGTCCTCCTGACCAGGCGACGCACCCGCCAGAGTCGGCGGCAAGACCCCCTGAGTCCGGCCCTCCTGGTCGGTGATCGTCTTGACGGCGAAAGCGGCCCCCTTATCGGAGACCGTGAGGCCACTCACAGCAGTGGCCACCTTGACGACATCCACGACCTTGGCGAAGTTGTTGTTGACGATGCTTGTAGACGAGTTGTTGCCGCCGCGAACGTAGTTCCCTAAGACGAGACCCCTCCTGCTAGCACCTTGGCTTTTCCAGTAGGGCTCAACACTAAGGTTTCTTGGAAAGCAGACTACTCTCTCCTCTCTTGGAATTTTACAAAACCTCTCTGATGTATGACCCACTATCCCACAACACTCACAGTACTAAGGTAGTTTCTCATACTTTACATCAAATTTAAAAATCTTTGAACTTCCTAAAGGGGTAATCTCTACAGAGCACTTCAGAGGCTCATGCAATAAGATCTTCACACGCACACGCAAGAATTTCTCAACAATTACATGGTTACGGTGCGAAACCTCCAGCACCTCTCCCAATTGATCCTCGAGAGACCGCCCTACACTCTCCGTCTTAAGCTCATACGGGAGGTCGCGTACCTGGACCCAAATGGTCATGACACCAAGGTCGACCTCCGCTGGGTCGCCCTTGCCGTCGAACTCGGCGAAGATGAGGCCGTCCCGCTTGAAGTGCCATGGTTGTGCCTTAAGCACAAACCGACGATCACTGTCAGCGGCAAAATTGAGGATGAACCTCCCGTCGTCACTGGCCACCTCCTGGAAGGTGACCACTCCCTGGTTCTTCCAAGCCGTGTTCCGGAGGTCGTCGAGAATGACCCTCGGGTTGGCCTGGAAAGGAGATAGGAGGCGTCCGACCACCAGGAAGCCGCTGACGGCCTTGCGGGCAGCCTCCATGTCAATGACAAGAGGACGGCCACCCTCCCGAGTACGCCCCGACGACTCCATTCCCACCTGGTGGATAGAGGATCCAGCAGCCATGGCAGCCGTCATCACCCTCGGCCCCTCTCCACTCGCAGGTGTTTTCCCCAACACATCGCTCACACTCCCTCCCTGACCCGCCATGACACTCTCCCCTCGATCACGGTAAGTGGTAGAAAGAACAGAAAACAGATGAAACTGCACTGGCAAGAGCAATGGCGTGGACTGACTTCTCTCTGTACCACAAATATAGCATGCCAGGAACCCCCTCCACCCCGTATCAAAAACGGATTTGATGCTAAATAATCATGAGTAATACACCATAAATGATCAGTTTCCTAATAACTACAGCGAAATTAGCTCCCTTTTCCTCAAAAGGATCACCAACGGCAAGAACTACAATCGGGGCATCAATCAGCTCCCGCTGATGACTCCTATTCTAATCTGGACAGGATGAAACCCCGTTTATTTCTATAAATACTGCCTTAGAGTCCCGAGCGGAGATTACTCTATTTCCCCCCAATATAAGGAAGCCATCACTTTCCAAAGAATTGTTCCAAGGCATGGCTACTCCACGCTGAAACCTCTCGCTGAATCCTACCACACTTAAGTGCCCTTCCAAAATAACAACCGCAGTTTCCAAATCCCCATTACAGCCAACACAATTTTCGGAAACAGCCAAATCCGCAGAAACCGGACCAACAAGCGGTCCAGAAGATCGGATCGATCCTCCCCCTGAAGGAATAAAGGGGATCTCACCTTCCAAATTACCAAAAATCTCGGACGCTCTTCTCCTCGAAATCTCCAGGCAACTTCTTCGATCCGCCGCCCCGTGTAGTATCCGCTTCGATCTTGCTCGAATCTCCTCCCACTCTCTCGCGCTGAAGAGGCCCCCGATGAGGCCCACTCTAGGGGAATCGGCCCCTCCTCCTGGCTTTGCCGCCGGCTCCGTCGCCGCCATCACACTTGCTCTCTCGCCGCCGCCGCCAGATCGCCTTCGCGATCGCGGGAGCCCCCGGGGGGCTTTTTCCTATTAAAGCGGCGCAACACGCAGCCCGTGCGCCGCACTTTCTTCGTTCGGCGTACTCGTGTCTCAGAGCATCTCCAGTCGTTGGCCTCTCAGGGGGCGCCTAAAATCGCCGTCTGGGAGTGACCCGGCGTAAAAGTTGGGCCTGGGGGCAAATTGGTCCTCAGCCGCTGGCCTCAGAGCCGCCCCCAGGCGTGTTTAAAAATAAAAGATGTATAGCAAATTTCGGCGCAGTTCGACGAAGTTCGGCTAAACACGATAAAATTCGGCGAACTTGGGCATATAATTCGACAAAGTTCGCGGATTTTCATTACATAGCAATATATACACTAATCTAAAAAGAACTGGCTGAAGTCGCCGCCATCCTCGTCATCAGCGGCCTTCTCCTTCTTGACACGGGCGCCCCTGCTGGACCCCTCCCCGGCGTCGCCATGGCGGACTGGTGGCGGCGCGTCGTCGTCGTCGGTGTCGTAGATGACGACGACTCCGCCTTCGTCGCGGCTGCGTCGGCGCTCCACGGAGCGGCGCAGGGCGGCGCACTGGCGCTCCTTCGAGTGTGCGGCCGGGGACGCCCCATCACAGGTGGCGCCCCTCGCTGTTCTTCAGGCCGCCGACCACCGGCGCGCCGTTGATGGACGCCAACCGCTGCTGCTGGCGGCGCTCGAAGTACGCCGCCCAAACCGCGTGATTGTCGGCGGCGTACTGGGGGAGGGAGAGCTGGGCGTCAGGGAGGGAGGCACGCACGACGTCGACCTCCTCGACGAAGTACTTGGGCTTGGCGACGGCATCGGGTAGCGGGGGAATGGGCACCCTCCCCCCCCCCCCCCTCCCCCTTGCTGAGCTTCCAGCCTGTCGGCCCGCCGCGCATGTCCGGCGACGCCAGGATGTTCGCCTGAAACAGGAGTCAAGACTCCTGTTCGCGGAGCGAACGGCGGCCGAAACCGTTGGCCACCGCCTCGTCTCCGGGGAAACGCTCTGCCATGGCAATGGGCTCGGCAGAAGTAGATGGTGAGGGAGAGGGAGGGGCTCGGCGGCGGCGCTCGGGAGAGGTAGAGGGAGAGGGAGGGGCTGGGCGGCGGCGAGGGGCGGGGCTGGTGTGGGCACAGGCGAGTGAGGCCACCGGCTATATAGCCGCGCCGCGCCCGTGTGTACGCGTGCGAGGGAGGGGAGGCGTCGGCGCGCCGCCCGTGAGGAATCAACGGCAAGGCTGACCGGCGGCAGTCTTGCCATTGATTTCCCGCGGGAACCGAGGCCGTTGGAGGAAGACGAGGCGCCAAAACAGCTCGCCCCGGCGCCCCCGGGCGCCCCCCAGCGCGCCGGGTTCGGCCTGGGTCCGCCGGCACTGTTTTCGGCCCAGGCCGGCGAAAATCGGGTTCCTGAGGGCACGACTGGACCGTTTTTTCAGCGCCGGCGCGAAAAAATCGTCTGAGGAGGCCTTCGTGGGGGCGTGGCTGGAGATGCTCTCAGATCCTGTCAACTCAAGTCGCCAGAGCAATCGAGAAAAAATAGGTACAATGATTTCTGCACCAAATCTCCACTGCGATGCACCTCATTAGGAAATTCGATTTTCGCTTCTTTTTGAGAACCCCTAATTCTCGTTTCTCAAACTGTAGGGTAGTTGGACTAGGGTATCCGGCTAGGGATTTGAGAATTGTTGGCCTGTTGGGGATTAAATTATTTGGAATTTGGAATAACTATTCATTGCGTGCGGAGGAGATTGCAATATTCTTGGAGCGTCGGCCGGATGCACAAGCAGGTTTAATTGATTCATTCTATAACTGTGTGAAGTCCAAGTAGCATGTACATGTGACTTCATAATTCATTTCTTCTTTCTGCATCTAAAGTAATGCTCACATAGTATTTGACAAATTATAGGTTAGCAGATTTTATTGGGAAGGTTTCTAGGGAAAAGGGGGACCTAAAATTGATTCAAGGTAAAGATGTTGCCCCCTCAAAATTATTGTTCATTTCCCTCCGATCAACTACCATTTTAATTTAAAATCGTCATTTTGGATTTCTGTAAGTATTTTCATTATTACACGATTTTCTATACATATTGAACTGTTAACTGTATTACTATATCCATATTATTGTTTGATATCCACAAGTATGCGTTAGACATGGGACACCGGGACATTTTTGTCCTGGGCGCCCCGGACATGCGGGTGCCGGGAACGTGGCGGCTGAGCGCCGGCAGCGTACCGGTGCCACCGGTGCTCGAAGCAGCGGAGCGGCGTGCCGAGATCGCCCGCATCCGCTCTTCCCTGACACAAGCGCAGAGGGACGAGCCGCACTACGCCGCCGACAGCCACACCCTTTGGACCATGTATTTCCAGCGCCGCCGCGAGGAGCAGATCGCCGCCACCAACGGCGTCATCCCCCCGGCCGCTCAACGCCGACGGTCAACGCGAGTGGTGGGGCGTGCCAGGCCGCACCCTCGAGGCCGTCCTCGACCACATCGAGACCGGCAACGTCCTCGACCACCCTCGAGGCCACCCTCGAGTTTTTGCATGTGTTCAGCGGGGTCAGTTTGTATGCGTTCAGCGGGTTCAGTTCTGCATGACTCCATCAGCCAGATCCAATGTTTACGGATGGACGCATCCGACGGACCGGCGAAACGACTTGGCTGGTCGACCGGCGCAGAGTAGCATCCTTAGAAAATCAAGTCGTGATGAGATCATCACATTTTTTTAAATGACTTTTTAAAAGTCTCTTATCTCGTCATGACATCACTCAGGCATACTTTATGAAATAACATTTTAAAAGTCCTTATCTCATCCTGCCATTTGGTTTAGTCTTTTTTTTTATATCTATCGCACAAGTATAATCTAATAGCTTTTTTCCCGTTGCAACGCACGGGCATATTTGCTAGTATAAAGTAAATAGCAGGATAAATAGGCAGAGCTTTTTGATAATTCTTTCTTAGTTCTGATCGATATCAGGTTCTAGCTTATATGGAGTACGTACGCTGGTTACACGGAGACAGCAACGTCGTCCAACGACAAGGTCAAAGAGAGTATAAACTCTAACAGAACGATTGATGGCGTTAAAGTCTCTTCCATCTGGTCCCTTGACATGGAGTTCTCATCTTGACCGTATGTGAAATGTTTCAGGAAATCGACACTTGAAGCTTCTGAAACTCTGAACTTTTGGTATCTGACAAGATGAACTCACCGGAGCTAGACAGACTCCACCCTGAAGAGGCGCCAACGCGCCCGCCCGCTGCACCCTGGATATAGATGCCACCTCCTCCGTGGCCCAAGCAAGTACTCCAACTGGAAGAGGCGATCCCTTTTCCTCCTGGTTGGTTCTTGACATGGCATCGCCCTCAAAGCCAGATTGAGGCACGCTTATGGTCAGACACTGATGACTATCTTGTCTGATCAGCCGCGAAGGGCAGCATTGCCACTCCCACGCTTAAGGTCAGGCACTGGTGGCTATACTGTCTGATGAGACGCGAATGGCAGCATTGCGACTGCCACGCTTATGGTCAGACACTGATGGCTATACTGTCTGATCAGACGCGAATGGCAGCATTGCCTCTCGCACGCTTATGATCAGACACTGATGGTTATACTGTCTGATGAGACGCGAACGGCACCATTGACAGTTTGACACTGCCACGCTTATGGTAAGACACCGATGGCTATACTATCTGATGAGACGCGAACGGCAACATCGGCTGCTATCAATCTCCTTTCTGACAGTGCACCAACAACTGCAAATCTGTTCACTAAGACTTCTTACTCATGATTTCCTTTTTCTTGTTCAGGTCTTTAAGCAACACAAGGTACAAACTGAGCTGCCTATCACGTGAATACATGAATAGCACAACATTTAGTTCATGTCATGTTATCCATCAACACGAATATCAGCCAGATAATCTGCACGAATTACACCGTCTAATAGTCTGCCAACAACATGCCACTGACTCACATTATATCCAACAGCACATATGACAGATGTTATTAGAAAGAAAAGGTTCGATGACTAAAGCTGCAATTAGTTCACAGGTTATAAATTTCCAATCCACGTCATGATTTATCAATCTCCCACGTTTCACAGAAAGGCCAACCAAAACAGGAGACCACCCAAAAGCAACACCCATCAAGCTAGTTTCACACCACAACTACAAAATATATCATAGTTGCTACGAGAATATAGCTAATGCTTAATAGCAGCTACTCTGATAAGGTGATAGCTATGCGTCAATTGCCGCCTCTCCGCCTGAAGACTATATCCGAGGAGCCCTTCAGCAGCGTCTCAACATCCTTTATTCGCTTATCAAATTCCTCAACTTTTCGCTCCAACTCATCCATCCTTTTAATAAAGGTGGCCAAAAGTGACTCCACCTTCTTTTCAAGCTGAACAATAACTGATTTCTTTGATTTCTTCATAGCCAGTGGGTTGTATGCCCTGAGAGAACATGTCTCGCCAATACTCTCATCATTGATAATCTTCAAATGACGCAGAAGAGAAAAGATGTAAGGCCCATAAGGCAGCTTATGGTTTGGATCCTCGATGATAATGCACATCTCACTAAGGAGGAAATTGGCAATATCAAAAGGTGTTTCTGTGTAAATTGCACGAGTGAGCCTGAGAAGGATGTCACCGCAAGCACCTCGATTTCCTATTCTGGGAAAAAGAGTACATCGATTAATCTTCTGGATCAAGTCGACTTCAGGCTTAAGATCACAAACTTTCTTAGTGACCATCATATTAGGCTCAGCATACAGACATGAAAGTTCATTTCTGTCCCACTTGGTGAAATCGTGCAAAACAACGCTTCCATCCACAGGCTTGATGCACAAGGCTTCTTCAAGATCTTTCTTCGTAGCCCTACGACGCTTAGAATTGATCGTAAATGTCATTTCCGTCCGATCGGGATCAATGAAAAGGGTGCTGTAGAATTTCCGGACAGTATCATTATCCCATTTCCAAGTTGAACTGTCACTAAGCATACCCTTAAGACCAAGTTTCTCATATTTGGTGTCAATATTATCAGACAAGTGCACAGATCGATGCGCAAACACCTCCGCTTTCTTATAGATCTGAAGATACATCTCTTGCTGCTCCTTATCCCAAAACTCTTCATCACAAGATAAGGACTGTGCATGCTCATATGCATTGCGCTGTTTCTTCTTCTTGATTTCAGAACAAGACTTAGATTTTCTCTTAACCATGGCTATGCCTGCACGCATTAAAAAAGCACACCAAGAATAAGTATCGCTAGTACACATCGTCATTTAACAGTTGTATAGTACTAGTTGTTTTAGTAACAGATTTCATATGAATTGCTGTTTTTAATGAAGTTTAAACGTTTCACAATATTTGAATCTAAATAAGTAGATTAAAAACTATATTCATGCTAGAATGCACGGATACATCATGGAGCCAGCGAATCTGTATCGGATACCATATCTGATACGTATACTGTACCGTATCTGATACAGATACTGCTCTGATTCGTTCTGGATACATATCCCCTGAGTATAGGGGAATAAACGACTTAAAACAATGCCAATACTTCATGGGTAGTTGTCCGGTGCGTTCTGGATATGGTCCAGCCCAGTTAAGAGGTAGCTAACGAGGCCTGGTTCCCCGATGCCCCATCATTTCCCTCCCCGCTTTCCTCCCGAGCTCCACAGCAGGCATCGGCTGCTCACCCAGCGGCAGCGGGTAGGCCGGCGGCAAGCAAACTCTCCTTCCTCACCAACTACCATCGTTCTTAGATCAGGCTTTATCAAGTCTCATAAAATGTGTCAAGAGTGTCAATAGAGTTCTCAGAAAGATCTGATTTCATTTGCTGGTTCAAGTTCACCTCATCTAGTGACATATATTATAGTATATGATTTATAATTCCAAATTTTGGAGTGTTTATGTAGGAGGCTACCTGGGCATTGTCAAAAATATAGCAGCAGGCTGCTTTGAGCACATGAAATTTATTTTTACAGTCCCTATTTGGAGGCAGTGAAGTAGGTTCAGAAAAGACTAGATGAAATTTATCCAGTGTGTTCTGAATGAGGAATTCTCAATTTGTTAGTCATTGGTTCCTCAGTTTCCAGTGCATACACCTGTATAATGTATCCGATGACAGGTTTGGTCAGCAACTTGTTCATAATATGAGGTGTAACCAAACACTTATCAGGAGCTGCCTTCCAACTGTTGTATCTTTTCATGTCTGTCATACTCATGGTTTGTCACTTTAACCCTTTTGAGGTGTAAATCCTTGCACTGGAGTTGGTGTCGGCAAATATTGGCCAGTAACAGGATTGTATTGTGGAAGTGAGGGGCCTGAACTGTGTACTCCCATTTGAAAGGTATGGGCTGGCCAGACGGGGTGTGGTTGAAATTGGTGTTGTTTCACAGTGATAGGAGGTGGATGTGTAGTATTGGTGGAATCTGAATCTGGAAATGCTGAGGACATGCAGGCCATTGGGATCCCAGAATGTGGAAGTGTTGTGAATGTATTCACTCTGGATGTCACACAATGAGCACTGTCAGAGTAGACGGAAGTAAATGGTGGCATTTGTTGCATCTGAATGGGACCCGATTTCACTGGTGTCTGAAAAACAACCCCAGTATCTGCTGTTCCCGGCTCATGTACAGTATCTGAACTGAATTCCTCACAGAGGGGTGTCGTGCTTTCTGTTGAGATGATATACCTTCCGAGTTATTTGTGATAGTGGCTGAGGATAGTTCCTGTGCCGCAAAGTACTTCTGTATCATCGCATCTGAGTGCTTGGACGGTCACCATGTTCTTGATTGCACGGATGACCACTGAAGAAATTTTCAGTGCTGAAATATCCTCACGTACTTCAGCCAATTAAGTTTCCAAGCATTCGACTGCCGCTTGGGCGTCAAAGTTAGACAGTTGCTGCCTGCTCGTCGTCCCCACCATCGTGATCTCATCGATTTCGAAGAAGAATTTTACACTAAGACAAGCCCAGCAACCGAATTGAAACGGAGATCCTGCCACCGTCCTATAACTCGACACCGATGACACACGGAACTAGATAGAACCAGGGATTTTACTGTGGACGAGATGTTCGTCAACAACCTGTTCCAGCTGCTTGTTCCGTGTCCGAATTTGTCTACCGTCTCACGCCACCGGATCGGGTCAGAATGCCACTCAAACCACCACCGCCTGAACATGGGAGGGAGGAAAGGGATTTAACAAGCAAGCTAAACCTTCCTCTCTGCCCAAATTATGCTCGCTGCCGTGCCGTCCAAGGAAGGACTGGTCGCTTTGATACCTTTGTCACGCCCCAGCCGTGGTTTTGAGGTGGATTTGGGATGGATTCGGCTAGGGTTCGTCCAGCTCGTTGGTGGAAGGGAAAAACCAGGGAAGACGATGAGATACGCTAGCTACTTTACTCTAGATTGCATCTCTTCATGCTTACTTTCTTTCCAAGCCGAAACAGCCTATAAAGAGTTCATCACGAGGACTCACTGTAGCTGAGACGCAAAAGTAAACAGTGAATAAGTGCTGTAGTGCCGGTCGGCCTCTGATCTCCCTCCATTTCCTCTCGTGAGATCTGGGCCATCTGTTAACTGAACCCGTAAGTGTCACATCTTTTGGACAGTAGCCTCATCAGCTTAAGAGTAGTAACTGCCGGTGCTGACAAGGATGCCCGCGGGTGACTGTCGATGCAAACTGGTGCAGTTCCGTTGTGGCAATCTGCTTACAGGACTACAACAGTTCACTCTACCCCGATTCCTCCAACAAATGGTCCTCCCAATTCTACCCAAGTTCATCGAAGGATTCCCAATAGGTATCAAATAACTATTTGTCACTTGCTGACCTGTCTTTTTCCCATTTAACTACAAACAGTATCAACCTAACATATTTCACCTTTGCTACTCTCACAGCCAGACCAGGGAGAGCGGTTGCCTTAGCACACCAATTGAGTTCATATGTCGCCGATCAACACATTGGACAAAGAGTGGTGAGGGACCCAGTGGTTCCTCCAACGGCTTCCACCTGAAGCCGGACTGCTCTAATAGGCAGCAACACTACTAGAAGCTCAAGAAAAACCGTGCTCCTATATAGGCCAGCGCATCATCATTTTAGGGATGCCAAGGTTATGCCGTAGACCAATGTGTGGTCCTCGCCCTACTACATTCCTCCATTCAGCAGCATTGCCACAGTTGTGGGTTGATATGGTAAGGTTGGCGCAACTACAAGGATGTAGTAGAGCAATGGTTGGGGGAGCTTGTGGCGTCAAGCATAAGAGGGCTGGAGAACGGCAATGGCAAAGGTTCGAGATGCAGAGGGCAGAGGAGATGCAACTACAAGGATGAGCAATGGTTGGGCGAGCTCGCGTCGTCGAACATAAGGGGGCTGGAGAACGACGATGGCAGCGATTCGAGGTGCAGAGGGAAGGGTGACATTTCTCTGTTATTTGAAAAAAGAAATAGGAGGGTGAAATTTCTCCCTTTTCTGATTTTTCTTAGGAGGTAGAAAACGAGGGCTCTCTGTATGTTATGAGTTATGACACTTGATTCTCTCTACTTTTGCTGTCTGAAGTTGTCGATGCTCATGCGTGTGTCAATATACAAATTCAGAGAAATACATAGGTTAGTGTGGAGAAAGAATGAGGAAGGTGTCGTTGGCTTGTGTGAGGAGGTAGGGGCACGCTGTTTCCTCCGACTAGGGAGGGTCTCAACTCAGAGTCACACTAGCTATGTTAAGTAGTGCATAGAAATCCAGAGACGTTCCCAAACTCAATTCTTTGACCATCCAAATGCTTGTATTCAGAACTGCCAATTATAATTCTGAATTCTAGGCTCGAATATATACGTCCAAACAGGACTTACACTTATTGCAGAATAACCAATAGATTATTGCCTGTAAAGTTGTTCTGCTCCATGGCAACAAACGGGTATCCAACTAGTATATATAGAAATCATCATATGAGGTTACATGCATGTTAGCCTAAATAAAGCTTGAGTGTAACTACAACTGACTCAGCCTAAAATAAATATATATTTTTGTCGAATATGCATGAGTGCGCAAATCATATTATGTAGTAGAAGAAAGGCAAAGAAGCCTCCACCAACCTAAAAAAAATATGTAAATGGTAATACTTAATCAATTATCAGCAGGACGGGAAGTAAAAAAATGCAGTTAAGCTGATGTTACCTTCTCCTCCTTCGATTTCTGCATACAGCTGCTCACAACTCCAACTGACCTGCAAAATTAGGAAAAAAAAGATAAGAAATTTTGACCTCCTTCGTGTTCTAGGGTTTAACAGAAAGAGGGGGGGGGGGGGGGGGGGGGGGGGGGGGAAGACGGGATGGACACGAGGGGCCGAGAGGCCGCAGCTGGAGGGGGTGACGGAGGGGGGGGGGGGCGGGGGTGGGAGTTGCAAGGGGGGAGAGGGGGACAAGCTGCGCCATGGGAGTAAGAATAGGTGCGTCACGGGAGGAAGAGCAGATAGGGACGAGGTCAGCCGGAACACAGTGGTCGGGAAATCTTACCTGCCGTCGTTCCCATGGCTTTCCGGCGGCGGGTCGCCCTCTTCCGTGTCGGCGGAGGTGGAAACAAACAGCGAGGAGAGGAGTGGAGGTAGGTTTGAGTCCTGCTATGCAGATTATGCTTTTCTCAGGATTCAGGCCAACTCTACGGCGTGACCCAAATTTACCCCAAATCGTCCGTTCGCGTCCGTTTGGGATAAAACATACAAACCGAACGACCAAACGCATGGGAGCATACAGACTTTTCGTCCGGTCTGTGTCCGCTTTTGCCCCATTTCCAGACCAAAGTTGCTTTCGGTTTGAGGCCAAAGCGGACGTCTTCACGTCCTTGTCGTCCGTCTGTGTCCGCCTCGTCCTCACATGTCACTCTCTCCTTTTTTTTACCTGGCCCATCATGTGCACCCACTATGGACAAAATCCGGACAAAATATGGGGTAGCAGCGGTGGGTGCAGCGAGTTTATCCAGCCTCTGTCCGGCATTTGTTCTTCCTATTTCTATCCCATACGGACAAAATCCGGACAAAATGAGATAAAATTTAGGATCGTCCGGTGGAGTTGGCCTGACCATACTTCACATAGGGGCGGCCCTGGGCCATGGCAAGGAGTGCGACCGCCTAGGGCCCAGGCTTGGCAGAGGCCCATACGACTCTGTGCACCAGGGGAAAAGAAACTGAGGAAGCTAGCTTGCCCAGGCCATTAGGAATAGATAATCTAGTCCAAGTATAAGATTAAAAAAACTCACTAAAACAATCCCATGAACCAAACACGATAATATAGTTTCTACTCAAAACTCTCACACATAATTCACATCATGCGTCAAACAGAAGATTAGGAATAAAACGACTTATCCCATGTCTATTCTCAATTCAACTCCCTACTTTAAACTCATATTCCTCTTTTCAAATATTGCCAAACGCTGCGAGGTTAAGATTAAGATTAACTCAGTGACTTATCTCCTCCCTTTGCCTCTCCTCCAAGGAAAGGCGGCTAGGGTTTCTGCCTCCCATCGGCGGCGCCGCCGATCTCACACGTCTCCTGTGACCTTAGGGCCATGGGTGCGGGTTGGATACCGGCCCTTGCCAGCGGGAGGGCTTCTTGAAGTTCTCCCCGTCTAGCCCCCGTGTCGATGGTGTGTCTAGCATCGTCGGAGGGCGTGTGAAGGTGTGTCCCCGGCGGATCTCGCAGGATTCGGTCTATGGTCTTTGTTCATCTTTGTTCACGTGTCCTCAGGTTGGATCCTTCCGATCTAAGCTTCTCTTCATCGATGACGGTTGCTGATCTGGTGCATTGTGGGGCTTTAGCACGACGACTTCCCGTCTGTCTACTACAACAATTTGTGCCCGGCTCCAACGAGGGAGGGGTGATGACTGCGGCGCGCTTCAGTGCTTGTACTCGTTGCTAGGTGGTCTATGGATATGGATGTAATTTTCACTATTTTTGGTGTTCGCTGTACTGCTATGATTGGAGATGAATAGATCGACAGTTTCCCGCAAAAACACTCACTAAAAACATTCTCTTCCAACTCCCACCCCTCCAATGTTAATAAATCGGTGGGAGTTGAAGCCTCAAATTCGGTGACTATTCGCTTATGAACTCATCATCCCCCTAACCAAATAATAGATTTGAAGTCTTGTACCCCTTCATTTGTCATTCCCTTGATCTAATTAACCCAACCAAACACGCTGTCATAGTACAAAGTGCAGCACATCCATCTGATTTCAACCATGCATGTAGTGTCGGCCGTGGGGCAGTTTTGGGTAGGTTTTTGTTTTTCAGTACGCTTAGGCCAACTCCAACGCACGACCCAAATGGACATGAAACGCGGCCCAACACGCGGGAGCAAACGGACAAACGTCCGTTTTTCATCCGCTTTGGATTCATTCCCGGTCTAAATTTGGGTCGTGTTTGCGTCGAAATGGATAACACGCGAACGGACGGGACGCGCGCCCTTGTCCTTCCTTGGCCCGCCCTTTGTGGACACACGCGCCCACTTCCCTCCTTTTCCTCAAAACCCTCCCGCGCTTCCCCTCCCTCCTTCATGGCCGGCGCCACGAAGAAACCAGGTGACCTAGCCACCACCGCGCGCCCCGCGACGAAGAAGGGCCCGAAGAAGCCGCGGTTGGAGCTCACGCTGATGGAGCTCGCCAAGCTCAACCGTGAGTCGGCTAAAAGGAGGGCCCGTGGACATGGGAGGCGGAGAAAAAAGCTGTTGCCGACTTTGCCGCCAAGGCGGCCGGCAGCACAAGACCGTCGTCTAGGACAAGGAGGCCATCGTCGCCAGGGCGCACGCCCTTCTCATGCTAGGGTTGTGCCGACCCTCACCGTCCATTCTCTTCGTCACTACCATGGCGGCGGCTAGCACATGCTTGCCGACCGTTCATCCTTCACAGTGCCCGTCGTCTAGCTCCTCCACAGCACGGGAGATAGTCGGTTTTCATCCACCCAGGTACTCCCTCCTTCCCAAAATATAAGGCGTGGATTGACTTTTTTGGTCTTTGTTGCACAACTTTGACTGTGATTTTCACACATTGCATCTCTATAAAATTAGTATATGGACATAGGAATAAAATTGTTTTGTAAGACAAATACAACGATACCATTTATACATATTCAATTTCATGTACTTTGATATATATTAATGGTCAAAGTCGTGCATCAAAGACCGTGCAAAGTCAATCGCGCCTTATATTTTAGGAAGGAGGGAGTACCATTCTCAGACCCGGTTCTTCAAGATCTCGCTGAACTTTTCACAGGGTCAAAACACCAAATTCGTACCGGGAGCAGTGCGCCTGAGCAGGTCAGAACAATGCACGGTGTGGGAACAGTACATGGAATCTTGACGCGCTCTGCTTGACCAAAGCACGGCGTGGGCAGTGGCGTAGCTAGGGGGTGGCCAGGGTGGTCCGCAGACCACCCTCGAATTTCCTATAGCTTGTATATAATGTAGTAAAAAATTATTTTTTAAAAAATAAATAAATTTATGTAAATATTTCTATTGATGGACCACCCTGGCTTATTGGGCTGGCTACGTCACTGGGCGTGGGAGCAGTGCGTATTGTCTAATCATAGCAATAGGCTAAAGCCTCTAGCCAACGACAGGCGGCCAAATTCACTGTTTTAACCCTTTTCTTTAACTTAAGCACGATCTGACCCTATCTGTAAAAAAAATTCGGATCTGACCCTTTTTCTACCGCCATTGTTTTTGGCGGTAGGATAGCACACCCTACCGCTTAACTGGTAGGGACTTACTTACACCGTCACGCCCGTTCGGTGTGAAAAAGACCCTACCGCCATGGTCTTTGACGGTAGGGGTATGCATGTAATTATAATAAGGGCACGCATGCAATAAAAGATTCAGTTTTTGCAAACAGGACCCTACCGCCATAGGCTGTGGCGGTAGGGTAACACATCCTACCGCCATAGACTGTGGCGGTAGGGTGTTTTTTTGCAAAAAACAAAGAAGACGGTGCAGGTAAGTTCTACCGCCAGGGGCGGACCTACGTTGGCACAGCCGGTGTCACAGGACACCGGGTAGAAATCCTCCTTAAGTTATATACAGCTATGTTTTTGAGCTTGGACACCGGTAAAAAAATATAGCTGGACACCGGTTGGACAATTTGGAGCAAGCATGGGAGCTGGCGCGGCCCATCTAGTAGGATTGGCCCATCCGGCTGTCGATCATCTAGTGCGTGCTTACCATTGACAGATTGGACCGAAGTGATGATTTATCGGAGGAAATAAACACGGCCGTCGGTAAGCTCGCCAATCTCGCTCAAGCACACATACAGATCTCAATTTTCTTTAACTGTTGTCAAAATTGTATGTTCAGAGTTATCAAATTTAAGGGTATTATACAACTGAGAATCAGATTGCTACGTTTGACAATTTCTTTTGGTGTTTCACATCTAATTGGAAATTTCAATTACTCGTAAGTTCAACTTTGCAAGCGTACAATTCAACCAATATGTTTTATTTATTGTTTTCATTCTTGCATCTACAAACGAAAATAATGTAACTTGTTGTGCACTTGTGATAATATACGAATCGGTAAATCACAAGGGAATATATCTTGTCGTCGATCATATTTGCTTTTATTGTTTGGAGTTCTTACGATTTTCCTTTTTTCAAGGGAGTTCTGATGATTTATTATTCAACTTTACATAATCAACTAGCATTTCAAGTGGAATTCTTCATTTTGGCAAGAATTTTTACCTTTGGACATTTTGAGTTGATGAGCATGTTAGTTTTATGTATATTACCGTTTGGTATCCATCATGTATGGCGTATACGGTGGACACCGGAAGGTTTTTGTTCTGGGTCCGCCCCTGCTACCGCCAAAGGCCTTGGCGGTAGGGTGTGTTACCCTACCGCCATAGACAATGGCGGTAGAAAAAGGGTCAGATCTGAAAAACTTTTGCATATAGGGTCAGATCATGCTAAACTAACAAAAAAGGGTCAAAACAGTGAATTTGGCCACGGCAGGCATGTGACAATGGCATGGTCTGCCCACCTCAATAACCAAGATCTTTTCAATTCCTATACTATATCAGAAATCAGCGAGCCCTACAAACTGAGCGTGCCCCTGCCACCGAAGAGAAGGTAGGTGCTTTTTTTTCGAGGTAATATCACCGGAAGTCACAGAACTTGCGTCACATGTTCAGTTTGGTGCTAAAACTTCAAAAATACGGTTTTGTGGTGACCTAACTTGACTCAAGCGTGCAGATACGGTCATAGTACGCGTATGCGGGTATGTCCATGTGTATGGACCCACTTGTTGGTGACTAATGGCGCCAGGCGCGACGTATTTTTACACAGAACACCCTATATTTATTTATTTGCGGAAAAATCAACCATATTGATGCATTTTTTCACAAAAACACCTTCACTCTTTTAATTTACAGAAAACAGGACCACAATACTGCACATATATGCGGAAATTAACAACAAAAAGCGTATGCCAGGACTCACAACCTAATTTTTAACACGAGAATGCAAATGCAAAAATTAACACCAAAAAAGCATCCACGGACGTATATGTATTAAACTAGGACACATGTATGTGGAGCTTAAATGGCCTACAGATACTACGGCCTATTCTGTCAGTGCTATTTTTGTAAACATATAAACATGTATTTATATAATTGTGCATATTGCATATTTGTATTCAAAATTACAATTTAAAAAAATATTATTTTAATTATAGGAGCATTTCAATAATTATATATACTCACACTTGTATAATTTAATGTTTGTATAGTTAGAAATATTAATATTTTAGAATTTAAACTGTTAATATGAATATTCAGCCGTGGCTAATATTTTAGTTATATAATTTTTTTGAATATAAGTCAAGAATAATTTTTTTACACAAGTGAATAGCCATGAATATTTAGTAAATGTTTGTGTTCATCGTTTTGTATAATATAAATATAAGCCGCCAGTTTATATATTTTGGATCATTAAACATATTTATCTAATAAACATTTTAAATGTCCAAATTAACCATAATACACAGATTTATATTTAAATATTTTATTTTCAAATGATCCTTTGCATGTATTGTATTTTTAACACACAAATATTTGAACCTAATTTTATAAAAAAATGGTTTACAAATATCTGAAATGTTTTTATTACTTACGTTTTACTAAGTATTAAATGCATAATACACGATTTTATATTTAAATGTTTTATCTACTAATCGTCTTCTGTATATATAATATTTTTAACACAGAAATATGTGAATGTAACTCTGTTACTTTTTTAAGGGGTTCGTAACTTTGTTACTTTGTTTGGAGAAACTCGCAACTTTATTACTTTTTTTATGAGATCCCGAACTTTATTACTTTTTTTGAGACACCGCAATTCTATTACTTATGTTTTACAAATTATCTTTTAAAAAATAGCGCGCACAAAATGGTTTGTAGTATCTGCGGCCCAATTAAGCTCCACATGAGTCGTCGTCAAGTACATATAAGCTGCTTATATCCATATAAAACAATCTGACTAGAATGTTGTATTGGCGAGACTGTTTTGTCTTAAATAATTGTTGGTGGGTTCGAGCCCCGTGCACACTTTTTTGTTGGTTAATTTTTGTATATATGTACAGTACCACGTTCCCTCTTTTCTGTAAATAAAAAATATGATGGTAACTTGTGCAAAAAATGTGTCGTTGTGGTTGGTGTTTTTCGCAATTCTTTTAGGGTCTTCTGTGTGAAAGTACATCACGCCCAACGCCATCAATCACTGACAAGTGTGGCCATATACATGGATACGCCCGCATATGCGTAGTGTGATCGTATCTGCACGCTTGAGTCAAGTTATGTGACCGCAAAACCGTATTTTTAAAGTTCTAGCACCAAACTGAACGTACAACGCAAGTTCTATGACCTCGGGTGATATTGCCTCTTTTTTTTCACAGGGGAAGGGAAGGTAGATTTTTTTTTTTTGAGGGGAAGAGAAGTACGTGTTGGTACAGCTAACAACAACAATTCCGCCGGAGAGGTTCGTTTTACAATTCAAGGCCCAGATGATCCTCTGGGCCTGTTTCACCCGTTGTGGTTTTTCCCCCAAAACAACCTATCCTTTATGAAAATCCCTCTGCACCATAAAGCAATGACCATGAGAACTGGAACCAAATATCGAGGTACAAATACAAATACAGCAATGGTAGCAACATTTAAGATTGGCCAGCACTGGGAGCCGGTGCGCCGGCCGAAAGTTTCGGCCGGTCTGTCCCCAGCCACCCGATCTGGCCTCGCGAGACCGTGAGATCGCAGCTCCTCTTCTACCTTTTTTCTGACCTTATCCTTGCCTCCAGCACGAACAGAGAGGAGCGAGCCTGTCGTAACCGCCATGGATGCGCGACCAAGAAGCACTGCTGGCTCGCACCGCCCGTCGCGCTGTCGCAACCGCCCGCCTCGCCATCGCCGCTCGCCGTCGTCGCGCGCGAGGTTGCCGTCGTCGCGCGCGAGGTGGTCGTCATGCCCGAGGTGGTTGTCGTGCCCGAGGTCACCATTGCAGCTCCCCTGACCGCTCCGTGGTTGCAACACCGCGGCACACCGTCGCATCTCCACCGCCATCCGCCGTTGCAGCTCCGCCATCACCGTCGTGCCCCCGTCCCAGCAATCGACTCCATAGCCATGGCTTGCCATCTCGCCATTGCTGCTTGTAGCTCCCGCCATTGATGGTTGTAGCATCCACTGATGAAGGTTGTAGCATCGTCGGCGGCCGCTTCCAGCAAAAGAATGCTAGGGGTTGTTGCTTCACGCCTAGACAGTTGTAGCATCCCCGCTGCCACTCGCAGCTCCCCGCACCGCCGGTTCCAGCATCTCCGGCGACCGGTTGTAGCATCCCCGTCTGCCGCTCGCAGCTCCTCGCACTGCCAGTTCCGCATCGCCGACGAACGGTTGTAGCAAAGAGTGACTCCGGTTGTAGCAAAAGGCGATGAGGTTGTAGCAAAAATGCGACGCCGGTGGTCGTGGTTGCATCTTCCTAGTCATGGTTGTAGCGGCCGCCAGCCACAAACGCCGATTGTAGCAAAATTCCTCGCTGGTCGAAGCAAAATCCGATGATGGATGCAGCAAAACTTTGTCACCACCGTCGCGGTTGTAGCTTCACCATGAAATCATTGTAGCAAAAAAACTCGCAGGTCGTAGCAAAATACGGCAAAGTACGTAGCAAAACTTCGTCACCGCCGTCGCGGTTGCAGCTTTGCCATGAACCCTTGTAGCAAAATTTGAGTCGGTAGTAGCAAAACTGGACGAGGGTTGTAGCAAAAAAATCATCACGACACACCCACTCTCCGCCGCCCCGCCGGCTGCGCCGCCCTTGCCGGTTGAAACATCCCCGGCCGGCGTCATGGCCACCATCTGGCACAAAAGGGGCAAGTGTGTCGATGTCCATGTTGGGTCACGGCACAGCAGGGTACACAAGTCAGAAAAGGTGGGGAGGGTGTGCAGCACCGCAACGACAGTAGGGGAGGGTGGGCACCGGCCATGGCCACCACATGGCGGAAAGGGAAGGAGATGGGCGTCGTCGGTGGTGCAGCCATGGCGGAGAAGTAGGTGTTGGGGAAATAAACAGAGGAAGGAGAGAGGAAATCTATGCATGAATGGATAAGGGAAAAGGGATGGGTGGGATGAGCTGTGTGTGGCCCCTTGAGCATCGCTTGGAAAGCGACCGGCCGAGCGTTCGGCCGGCGCACCGAAGCGAAACGTTTTCCTTTATGATTTCTTCTATAGGAGTAGCCTAATTTGGCTCAAATGGACCAGCAGGTTTGCCGCACACAGTCTTATTGCGACATTCAACCTGCTTTTAAAAAGTTTGACACCAAAACCAAACTCTGAGGAATACAAGTTGTAGAAATTGTACGCCTTGTCGATAGAATCGAACGATGTTTCAATCACAGGGATAACAACATTGCCATCCTGCTTGGTTATGTACGCCCTCATTGGTATTTCTAAACCACACTTCGTGGTTTTGCTCACCTCACACTCCATAGGTGCCTTGCCAATCCTCACCCTTAGATCCAACAAAGAGTGTCAAATAAAAAATACGGTAATGTTACCCAGACGACGTTCGCTGGGCGAGGGGTGGCAAGCGAATGCCATTTGATACCTGTTTTAGTTGTGAAGAAAGATCAAACCATGACAGTTTAAAAAAAAATCTTCTCTGAAGAAATAACCATGTCACTCTAATAAAACGTGCAACCTGACAAACGGTAAGTAAATTGTATGTAGGGGTCTCAACAAGCATGACACGTCCGATGAGATGATCACCTTGCCAAGACCCAATATCTTTGACATTGAAGAATCACCAAATTGGACATGGGTGGCCATAAACATGTTCATTGACAACCCGACCCAGAGGCCAGAACCCGAAGCCTGACATTTGGGCCGGGCTTGGGCTTCACTTTCTTGCCCAAAGCCCAGCCTGAAAGCCCGAAAAATCCCCAAAATAGCCATATGTGTATATTTTATTCAAAATATAGGTATAATTAATTAATCTAATATCCTGAATATGATTAATTTAATTAAAAAATGGTACTATTCATGTGCTTCGGCCTGGGCCAGGCCAGGCTTGGGATTTTTTTCTTCAGGTTTTGTCAAGCCCAAGCTGAACCCGACCCGGCCCGAAGAATGATCAGGTTTAGGTGGCCATGATGCATCTGGACAAACGTCCACCACCAAGTCTTTACTTCCGGTCATATGATTTCTGCTCACTATTGAGCAACCATGAAACTTCACCGGAATCAAACTCCTACATAAGATCAACACTGGTACGCGTCGGTGCTATACAAATGGTTTTTAACCCCTTTCCGCGGCGGCATTTGGAACCGTCGCCTAATGAGTGACGACGATAGGGGGGTCCTTCCCACACGACCCAGAAACCGTCAGGGATAGGGAGCCAAGATGAATATACGATACTCCTACTCGTTTGTGCTCGCATTGCCATCGCAATCGGTATTCTGTGATGCTACGTTTACGATGCGCGGCCCATCACAAACGATTCACTATTATAGAATGTGTATAATAAGCATACAATTACACACATTCGCTTTTCCCAAACCGTATGCGATAACTAATTAAGAAGATTAGCTAATCGTCTTACGAGTGTCGGGCAGGATTACAAAACGCCGGACCGTCGTAACATCGTCGTACACGACAACTATCGCACACGCTATTCTGTGGTGCAACGTTTATGATGCATACTTCCTCAGAAACAGTTCATGGTTGAGAATCGTGTACGATAAGGCAACTAACACAAACGTTTAGTTTGCCCGCACCATTTGTGATATTGTCTGACATCTCACACGCTTTGCAAACGGAAACTGTGTGCATGCTTGCACATGTTTCCTCTCTGTGAACCGTCTCGGATTATGGCGTATAACGCAAACGTTTGTGTTTTACCAATCGTGTGTGCCGTAACGACCTGGAGAGCATAATCACCGTTACTTAATTCCTGCTATTTCAAATTGTATGCTACAACTTTATTCATATCCATCAGGTTCAAACAACCATTGCATTATTTGATTCATAGGTACATATGCTCAAGAATTACATAAGAACCAAATAAAGAATGATGAACCACAGTTGTATACTTGTACTATTAAACGCGGTAAAGAAAGAGGCGAAATACATTCTGGTTGCTAAACAAGGTGAAGCGGACCCATATTATGCCCTCCTCCATGCAGAAGGCACGCACGACTCTAGTCCAACCCCTTGTGATGGCCGACCACCCATCCTTCATGGTCTTCATGAAAACATCTAGATAATCATCGTGTTTTGGTAGAAATACTTTAACCTTTGCATGCTCACCAATCATGTAGTTTGAGAGGTAATCTTGAGTAAACTGCTTTGGCAACCACTGCAAAGGAAAAAGATTCAGACATTGTCATCTAACACAACTCATTATGGGCAGTAAAAAGAAGGCAGCAGAGTTCTTACTTACCATCTGTTGGCTCTCTGACTATAGCGCCAGAAAGCTCCTGTCTGCTAGGACTACGTCGGTGTTTCCCCAAAGAGGAAGGGATGATGTAGCACAGCGAAGGTAGGTATCTCCCTCAGTGATGAGACCAAGGTTATCGAACCAGTAGGAGAACCAAGCAACACAACATAAACAACACCTGCACACAAAGAACAAATTCTCACAACCCGACGTGTTAAAGGGGTTGTCAATCCCTTTCGGGGTACGACACCTCAAGATAGGCAAAACGGACGTGAGGAATTTGTAGTAAATTGATAGATCGAACGCCAAATAAAATAAATAAGAATAAATTGCAACAAGTTATTTTTGTATTTTCGGTTTAGTAGATCTGAATAAAAATGCAAACGAGAAGTAGATCGCAAAGGCAAATATATGAGAAAGAAGACCCGGGGGCCGTAGGTTTCACTAGTGGCTTCTCTCGAGAAAAATGGCAAACGGTGGGTAAACAAATTACTGTTGGACAATTGATAGAACCTCAAATAATTATGACGATATCCAGGCAATCATCATTACATAGGCATCACATCCAAGATTAGTAGACCGACTCATGCCTGCATCTACTACTATTACTCCACACATCGACCGCTATCCAGCATGCATCTAGTGTATTAAGTTCATGAAAAAACGGAGTAATACAATAAGAACGATGACATGATGTTGACAATATCCGTTTATCTATTGGGTTAGATATAGATCCCATCTTTTTATCCTTAGTAGCAACGATACATACGTGTCGGTTCCCTTTCTGTCACTGGGATCAAGCACCGTAAGATCGAACCCACTACCGGGCACCTCTTCCCATTGCAAGATAAATAGATCAAGTTGGTCAAACAAAACCCAAATATCGGAGAAGAAATACGAGGCTATAAGAGATCATGCATATAAGAGATCAAAGAAACTCAAATAACCTTCATGGATATAAAAAGATATAACTGATCATAAACTCAAAGTTCATCAGATCCCAACAAACAAGCCGCAAAAGAGTTACATCATATGGATCTCCAAGAGACCATTGTATTGAGAATTCAGCGAGAGAGAGAAAGCCATCTAGCTACTAACTATGGACCTGAAGGTCTACAAAGAACTACTCACGCATCATCGGAGAGGCACCAATGGAAGTGGTGAACCCCTCCGTGATGGTGTATAGATTGGATCTGGTGGTTCTATACTCTGCGGCGGCTGGATGAATATTTCGTCGACTTCCCCAGGGTTTCTGGAATATTGGGGTATTTTATAGAGCAAAGAGGCGATCCGGGGGGCACACGAGGTGGGCACAACCCACCAGGGCGCGCCTGGGCCTCCTGGCGCACCCTGGTGGGTTGTCCCCTCCTCGAGACTCCCCCAGGTGCAACCAAGGCCCAATATCTTCCTTCTGGTCCATAAAAAATCTCCGTGAAGTTTCATGGCATTTGTACTCCGTCTAATATTGATTTTCTGTGATGCAAAAAACATGGAAAAAATTAACAACTGGCACTTGGTATGTCAATAGGTTAGTACCAAAAAATGATATAAAATGACTATAAAATGATTATAAAACATCCAAGATTGATAATAAAACAACATGGAACAATCAAAAATTATAGATACGTTGGAGACGTATCAGCATCCCCAAGCTTAACTCCTACTCGTCCTCGAGTAGGTAAGTGATAAAAATAGAATTTTTGATGTGGAGTGCTATCTATCATGTCATATCATATTCTTTTCTTTATAGCATGGAAATTTGGACTTTTATGTGATTCAAAGCAATAGTCTAGTTTTGACATAATAATTTAGATACTCAAGCATATTGACAAGCAACCATGTCTTTCAAAATGTCAATGCTAAAACAAGTTATCCCTAGCCCATCATGCTCAAACATTGATCCATTCATGAAACACACTCCAATATTAGCTACACCCAATACTTAAGTACGATCATATTGCCTCCTAGTTGGTGCTTTTTATGAGAGAAGATGGAGACTCAAATTCAAAATAGAAATTGCATAAAGTAAAAGAAAGGCCATTCGTAGAGGGAAGTAGGGATTTGTAGAGGTGCCAGAGCTCAAAGCGAAAAATTATAGATAATAACATTTTGGGAGGTGTATCCATCCCACCAACGAAAATGACTCAAAGTTCCGAACACTTTCCATGCTAGATATGGCATAGGCGGTTCCCAAACAGAAAATAAAGTTTATTCCTTTTTCAACCATACTTTCACTTTCCATGGCTAGCCGTATCCACGGTTGCCCTCCATACCAACACTTTCCAAGGAATTTATTATTTGAGAACATAAAGTAAATTCATTTTTGCATTTCGGGACTGGGCATCCCTAAGATCTTTTCCTTACTCTCGTGCAATGACAAGTGAATAAACACTCATCTTGAGAATAACACATCCAGCATGGAAAATATTAGCCACCCGTTACCGTTCCGCGAGCGAAACAAACACACAAAATAGAAGTTTATTTTGAAATTAGAGATAGCACATGCAAATTTGCTTAGAACGACAAAAGAATACCGCATATAGGTATATATAGTGGACTCATGTGGCAAAACTGGTTTAAAGGATTTTGGATGCACAAGTAGAGATCATACTTAGTGCAAAATGAAGGCTAGCAAAAGATTGAGAAGCAACCAACCAAGAAACGAATAATCTCATAAGCAAGCATTAAGCATAATTAACACCGAATAATGCACCACAAGTAGGATATAATTTTCATTGCATGATTATTGACTTTCGTGCACGCATAGGGAATCACAAACCTTAACACCAATATTCCTACTAGAGCACAATTACTCATCAACATAACTCACATATCACATTATCATATCTCAAAACTATTACTAAGAATCAAGTTTATTTTGTCCAATGATCTTCATGACTTATTTTCTTTCTTTCTTTATCATTCTTGGATATCTATCACTTTGGGACTAATTTTCATGTGTTGCTTTTCATAAGCTCAAACAAATATAAGTGAAGATCATGAGCATAACATATTTTGTTTTTCTCAAAATAATTTAAGTGAAGCAAGAGAGATTCTTCAAAATTTTACTCACTCTCAAATAAATCTAAGTGAAGCAAGAGAGTATTTCTTCAAAAATACTAAGCACACCGTGCTCAAAAAGATATAAGTGAAGCACTAGAGCAAGTCCATTGCTCATAAAAATTTAAGTGAAGCATAGAGAGCAATTCTAACAAGTCATGACATAATTTTGGCTCTCTCAAATAGGTGTGTCCAGCAAGGATTGTTGACTTAAGACACAAAATAAAACGAGCAAAGACACATATCATACAAGACGCTCCAAGCAAAACACATATCATGTGATGAAAAAAATATAGCCTCGAGTAAAATACCGATGGTTGTTAGAAGAAAGAGGGGATGCCACTCGGGGGCATCCCCAAGCTTAGTTGGTTGCTCATTCTTGGATAATAGCTTGGGATGCCAGAGCATCCCCAAGCTTAGGCTCTTCTATCCTTCTTTCATCCATTGTAAGATAACCCAAAACTTGAAAACTCCAATCACACAAAACTCAACAAAACCTTTGTGAGATCCGTTAGTGTAACAAAGCAAACCACCACTATAAGTGTTGTGTCAAACCAATTCATATTTTGTTTTTTTATTATATCTACTGTACTCCAACTTTTCTATGGCAAAAACTCATCAAAGAAAACCATAGAGCCATCAAAATAAGCACACAACACAAAGAAAACAGAATCTGTCAAAACAGAACAATCAGTAGCAATCTGACTATTTCGAATACTTCTGGAACTCCAAAAATTCTACCAAATTAGGATGACCGGGGTAATTTGTATATTAATCTTCTTCAGAAAGAATCAGGGAAAAGGCTCTTTTCTGTGATTTATTAAAATTATGTTCGTGATCGCAAAGTTTTTATTTTTTCAGCAAGATCAAACAACTATCACCCAAGAAAATCCTAAAGGCTTTACTTGGCACAAACACTAATTAAAACATAAAAAACACAATCATAAAAGTAGCATAATTGTGTTAACACACAAGAACAGAAAGCAAAAAGCAAAAATAAATTTATTCGTTGGGTTGCCTCCCAACAAGCGCTATGGTTTTACGCCCTTAGCTAGGCATAAGATTTCAACGATGCTCACACAAAAGATAATAATGACACACAAAGAGAGCACCATAAAACATGTGACAAACAAATTTAAGTCTAACATGCTTCCTATGCATAGGCATTTTATAAGCAAACAAATTATCAAGACAAGCAAAAACTAATGTATGCAGGGAAGAAGAAAGAAACAATAGCAATCTCATCATAACGAGAGGTAATTTAGTAACATGAAAATTTCTACAACCATATTTTCCTCTCTCCTAATAATTACATGTAGGATCATATTCAAATTCAACAATATAACTATCACATAAAATGTTTTCTTCATGAACCACATGCAAGCAAAGTTGACACTCTTCCAAAATAGTGGGATTAACATCAACTAAAGTCATGACCTCTCTAAACCCACTTTTATCAAAAATTTCATAAGATCTAACACTCTCCAAATATGTTGGGTTATTTTTAGCTAAAGTTGACACTCTTCCAAACCCACTTTCAATATTATTGCAAATAACATAATCATCATGAGGCTTAAATAAATTTTCAAGATCATAAGATGAATCACCCCAATCATGATCATTACAATAAGTAGTGGACATAGCAAAACTAGCATCCCCAATCTTGGGGTTTTGCATATTATTGGCACAATTGACATTAATAGAATTTATAGTAAAATCATTGCAATCATGCTTTTTATTCAAGGAGCTATCATGAATCACTTTACAAATTTCTTCATCACAATTTTCAGATTCACAAATCTCAAGCAAAACTTCATAGAGATAATCTAGTGCACTCAAATCACTAGCAATTGGTTCATGATAATTGGATCTCTTAAAACGATTAGCAAGTGGGTGAGAATCCATATCAATAGATTTTTAGCAAGCGAAGATGCAAGAAAATAGAAGACACATGGTCACACAAGCAAACAAGAGTCTGACAAGAAAACGGCGAACGAAAAAGAGGGGCGAATAAAACGGCAAATTTTTGTGAAGTTGGGGAGAGGAAAATGAGAGGCAACTGACAAATAATGTAAATTGCGAGGAGATGAGATTTGTGATTAGGAACCTGGTATATGTTGAAGATCCTCCCCGGCAACGGCGCCAGAAATTCCTTTTGATGGCTCTCGGACTATAGCGCCAGAAAGCTCCTGTCTGCTATGACTACGTCGGTGTTTCCCCAAAGAGGAAGGGATGATGTAGCACAACGAAGGTAGGTATTTCCCTCAGTGATGAAACCAAGGTTATCGAACCAGTAGGAGAACCAAGCAACACAACGTAAACAACACCTGCACACAAAGAACAACTTCTCGCAGCCCGATGTGTTAAAGGGGTTGTCAATCCCTTTCGGGGTACGGCACCTCAAGATAGGCAAAACGAACATGAGGAAATTGTAGTAAATTGATAGATCGAACGCCAAATAAAATAAATAATAATAAATTGCAGCAAGGTATTTTTGTATTTTTGGTTTAGTAGATTTGAATAAAAATGCAAAGGAGAAGTAGATCGCAAGGGCAAATATATGAGAAAGAAGACCCGGGGGCCATAGGTTTCACTAGTGGCTTCTCTCGAGAAAAATAGCAAACGGTGGGTAAACAAATTACTGTTGGGCAATTGATAGAACCTCAAATAATTATGACGACATCCAGACAATGATCATTACATAGGCATCACGTCCAAGATTAGTAGACCGACTCCTGCCTGCATCTACTACTATTACTCCACACATCGACTGCTATCCAGCATGCATCTAGTGTATTAAGTTCATGGAAAAATGGAGTAATGCAATAAGAACGATGACATGATGTAGACAAGATCTATATATGTAGAGATAGACCCCATCGTTTTATCCTTAGTAGCAACGATACATACGTGTCGGTTCCCCTTCATCACATCGGGATCAAGCACCGTAAGATCGAACCCACTACAAAGCACCTCTTCCCATTGCAAGATAAATAGATAAAGTTGGCCAAACAAAACCCAAATATCGGAGAAGAAATACGAGGCTATAAGCAATCATGCATAAAAGAGATCAAAGAAACTCAAATACTTTCATGGATATAAAAAGATAGATCTGATCATAAACTCAAAGTTCATCCGATCCCAACAGACACACCACAAAAAGAGTTACATCATATGGATCTCCAAGAGACCATTGTATTGAGAATTCAGCGAGAGAGAGGAAGCCATCTAACTACTAACTACGGACCCGAAGGTCTACAAAGAACTACTCACGCATCATCGGAGAGGCACCAATGGAGGTGGTTAACCCCTCCGTGATGGTGTCTACATTGGATCTGGTGGTTCTGGACTCTGCGGCGGCTGGATGAATATTTCGTCGACTTCCCCAGGGTTTCTGGAATATTGGGGTATTTATAGAGCAAGAGGCGTTCGGGGGGCACCCGAGGTAGGCACAACCCACCAGGGCGCGCCTGGGCCTCCTGGCACGCCCTGGTGGGTTGTGCTCTCCTCAGAGCACCCCTGAGCCGCAGCCTTGGCCCATTAGGTGTCTTCCGGTCCCAAAAAAATCTCTGTTTCGTTGCATTTGGACTCCGTTTGGTATTGATTTCCTGCGATGTAAAAAACATGCAGAAAACAGCAGCTGGCACTTGGCACTATGTCAATAGGCTAGTACCAAAAAATGATATAAAATGGTTATAAAACATCCAAGATTGATAATATAACAGCATAGAACAATAAAAAAATTATAGATACATTGGAGGCGTATCAGACATGCATAAACATTTCTTAGTTAAATATTTGGTCAAAATTTGGTAAAAATTACAAAGGGGACCCATAAACCAGGACGGAGGTAGTACGTCAATCACACACGGTTCCCAAAATTGGAACCGTGTGCAATGACTTTCATTTTGCCTGTTGCGTCAATCACACACGGTTGGCTCTAGCAAACCGCCGCCTCCAAAATTCTTTGTGGGACAGAAAACCCTCACCACTCAATTCAAAAAAGAAAAAAAAGAAAATCCTCACCATCCCCACGTCACAAAAACCCTCACCCCGCCCGCCACCCCCTCCGGTCCCCATTCACACCTACACAAACTCCTCCGCGTCTATGCATGGCACCGCCTATCGCGACGGTAAACACTTAGCTCGACGCCTGTGCTGCCGCCAGGCTGCCGGCAAAGCCCACCGCATTTCGCCACTTCCGCTTGCCGCCGCCTATCGCCATCGACTTCCTCGACGCTGTTCGCGGTCGACCCAGCTCCACTCGGTTGGGGAATCTGCCGTACTGAGGGTTCTTTCTCATGGACAACAAGGTAACTAATTTAATGAGATATTATCTCATCTCTTATCCCAGTTCATCTGCCTCCTTTAATCACCCGGCCGAAATCACCGTGAATTCTATTCGAGCTGATTTGAGGGTTTTCTTCCGTTCATAGAGCGTACAGTGCGCGGACACATCAGGACCTTGCGGCCTCCGCCAAACATTCCATCTCACCGTACCAGATGACTTGAGGATGCACGCGGTATGTTCAATCTCACCCTAAATCGGCTGGCATGGCCTACTTTCCTGAACATATTCTAAATATTACTACATTTGGATAAAAGGTGCCACATGCACCATATACGTCAAAGGGGATTTTCCCCCCTCTTCTTTCTATATTAGGAAAATTAATGATGTATTGTTCTTTCGATTACTCTCATATTTCCATGACATCATGTTTACCCTATCTGTTTAATTATAAATTTTTGTCCTTCGATTTCGACTGTTGTACAGTTCTTTCAATTTGGGCCCATATTTGCATGTTACCATATTTTGTTTAACAATATCCTACCATTTTCTGCAGCGCGTCCCTTGCTATGCAACAAAATTTGTAGTGCACAATCTTTCCCTTTACATAAATCAAGACTGCAGGGATGTCATACTGCACACAAACCATGGATTTACAATCGTTGCTACTGTAAGACTTGATGAACGTGGTGACTCCTATTTTGGCACTGGCTTTTGGAAAGAAATTGCTAAGTTTTATGAACTGAAAGTTGGCACTGGAATTGCACTACACATAAAAGGGCCTGGTCATGAGATATATGGTAACTTCCCCGATGATATCATCCGTCCAGACTTTGTTCGAAGTAAGTTTTCTTTTCAACTATCTGCATGTTGACTTACCAGCAATATCAAATGAATTGTGTAGTATTTAAGCAACCAACTGTTATTCCCTTTTCTTACTATATTCCACCTAATAACTTCTAGTTACCAATACACTTTTCTATTGCCCTGTTTTAATTAAATATTTCATGTACTCCCATTTTTATCAAAAAGCGCCGCTGACAAGGAGACTCCGGAGGTGGAGAATGGGGCTGCCAACAATCGGAGGCGGGGCGAGCTAGAACCGCAAGCGACTCCAGCAGGCCTAGACTTCATCAGCAGCCTCCCCGATGATATGTTGACAGTCATCATCTCCCTCCTCCCAATCAAATATGGGGCACGGACAACCGTCCTTTCCCGGTGGTGGCGCGGATACGTCTCCAACGTATCTATAATTTTTGATTGCTCCATGCTATATTATCTACTGTTTTGGACTATATTGGGCTTTATTTTCCACTTTTATATTACTTTTGGGACTAACCTATTAACCGGAGGCCCAGCCTGTAATTGTTGTTTTTGCCTATTTCAGTGTTTCGAAGAAACGGAATATCAAAAGGAGTCCAAACGGAATGAAACCTTCGGGGACGTGATTTTCTCATCAGACATGATCCAGGAGACTTGGACCCTCCGTCAAGAAATCAGAGAGGCGGTCACGAGGGTGGAGGGCGCCCCCCTAGGGCGCGCCCCCCTGCCTCGTAAGCCCCTCGAAGCTCCACCGACGTACTCCTTCCTCCTATATATACCTACGCACTTCAAACGATCGACACGGAGCCAAAACCTAATTCCACCGCCGCAACCTTCTGTACTCCACGAGATCCCATCTTGGGGCCTGTTCCGAGCTCACCGGAAGGGGAATCGATCACGAGGGCTTCTACATCAACACCATAGCCCCTCCGATGAAGTGTGAGTAGTTTACCTCAGACCTTCGGGTCCATAGTTAGTAGCTAGAGGGCTTCTTCTCTTTTTGGATCTCAATACAATGTTCTCCCCCTCTCTCGTGGAGATCTATTCGATGTAATCTTCTTTTTGCGGTGTGTTTGTTGAGACCGATGAATTGTGGGTTTATGATCCTGACTATCTATGAACAATATTTGAATCTTCTCTGAATTCTTTTATGTATGATTGGTTATCTTTGCAAGTCTCTTCGAATTATCAGTTTGGTTTGGCCTACTAGATTGGTTTTTCTTGCAATGGGAGAAGTGCTTAGCTTTGGGTTCAATCTTGCGGTGTCCTTTCCCAGTGATAGTAGGGGCAGCTAGGCATGTATTGTATTGTTGCCATCGAGGATAACAAGATGGGGTATTTATCATATTGCATGAATTTGTTCCTCTACATCAGGTCATCTTGCTTAAGGCATTACTCTGTTTTCATTAACTTAATACTCTAGATGCTTGCTGGACAGCGGTCGATGAGTGGAGTAACAGTAGTAAATGCAGGCAGGAGTCGGTCTACTTGTCTCGGACGTGATGCCTATATAGATGATCATACCTAGATATTCTCATAACTATGCTCAATTCCGTCAATTGCTCAACAATAATTTGTTCACCCACCGTAGAAATACTTATGCTCTTGAGAGAAGCCACTAGTGAAACCTATGGCCCCCGGGTCTATTCTCATCATATCAGTCTTCCATCACTTTATTATTGCTTTGCTTTTTTACTTTGCCTTTTATTTTACTTTGCATATTTATACAAAAAATACCAAAAGTATTATCTATCATCTCTATCAGATCTCACTCTCGTAAGTGGCCGTGAAGGGTTTGACAACCCCTAATCGCGTTGGTTGTGCTGAGCTATTGTTTTGTGTAGGTACGAGGGACTCATGCGTGGACTCCTACTGGATTGATACCTTGGTTCTCAAAAACTGAGGGAAATACTTACGCTACTTTGCTGCATCATCCTCTCCTCTTCGGGGAAATCCAACGCAGTGCTCAAGAGGTAGCAAGAAGAATTTCTGGCGTCGTTGCCGGGGAGTCTATGCAAAAGTCAACATACCAAGTACCCATCACAATCCCTATCTCTCGCACTACATTATTTGCCATTTGCCTCTCGTTTTCCTCTCCCCCACTTCACCCTTGCCGTTTTATTCGCCCTCTCTTTTCCGTTTGCCTTTTTCTCGCTTGCTTTTTGTTTGCTCGTGTGTTGGATTGCTTGTTTGTCGCGATGGCTCAAGATAATACCAAATTGTGTGACTATACCAATACCAACAATAATGATTTCCTTAGCACTCCAGTTGCTCCTCTTGCCAATACTGAATCTTGTGAAATTAATTCTGCTTTGTTGAATCTTGTTATGAAAGATCAATTCGCCGGCCTTCCTAGTGAAGATGCCGCTACTCATCTAAATAGCTTTGTTGATTTATGTGATATGCAAAATAAGAAAGATGTTGATAATGATATTGTTAAATTGAAGCTATTTCCTTTTTCGCTTAGAGATCGTGCTAAAGCTTGGTTTTTGTCTTTGCCTAAAAATAGTATTGATTCTTGGAACAAGTCCAAAGATGCTTTTATCTCTAAGTATTTTCCTCCGCTAAGATCATCTCCTTAGAAACGATATTATGAATTTTAAGCAACTTGATCATGAACATGTTGCACAAGCTTGGGAGAGAATGAAATTAATGATAATGTAATTGCCCTACTCATGGTTTGAATTTGTGGATGATTATACAAAAAATTTATGCGGATTGAATTTTGCTTCTAGAAATCTTTTAGATTCGCCGCTGGAGGCACTTTTAAGGAAATCACTTTAGGAGACGCTACTAAATTCCTAGATAATATTATGGTTAATTATTCTCAATGGCACACTGAAAGATCTACTAATAAAAAAGTGCATGCGATAGAAGAAATCAATGTTTTGAGTGGAAAGATAGACGAACTTATGAAATTATTTGCTAATAAGAGTGTTCCTTATGATCCTAATGATATGCCTTTGTCTACTTTGATTGAGAATAATAATGAATATATGGATGTGAATTTTGTTGGTAGGAATAATTTTGGTAACAACGCGTATAGAGGGAATTTTAATCCTAGGCCCTATCCTAGTAATTCTTCTAATTATGGAAATTCCTACAACAACTCTTACGGAAATTTTAATAAGATGCCCTCTGAATTTGAGAATAGTGTTAAAGAATTTATGAATTCACAAAAGAATTTTAATGCTTTGCTTGAAGAGAAATTACTTAAAGTTGATGAATTGGCTAGGAACGTTGATGAAATTTCTCTTGATGTTGATTCTTTAAAGCCTAGATCTATTCCTCCTAAGCATGATATCAATGAGTCCCGCAAAGCCATGAGGATTTCCATTGATGAGTGCAAGGAAAGAACCGCTAGGATGCGTGCTACGAAAGATGCCTTTATTAAAGCGTGTTCTTCCAATTCCTATGAAAATCAAGATGAAGATCTAAAAGTTATTGATGTGTCCCCTATTAAATCTTTGTTTTGCAATATGAATCTTGATGAAACTGAATATGATTCACCCTTACCTAGACGGCGTTCCAAAAATTTGGAGTATTTAGATATTGATGATGAAATTGATAAAAGTGGGATTGAAAAGGAATTTAATTATGAAAGTTGCTCTTTAATTGATTTTATTTCCTTGTTGCAATCCGTGCTAAATTCTTCTCATGCTTATAGTCAAAATAAAGCGTTTACTAAACATATCGTTGACGCTTTGATGCAATCTTATGAAGAAAAACTTGAGTTGGAAGTCTCTATCCCTAGAAAACTTTATGATGAGTGGGAACCAACTATTAAAATTAAGTTTAAGGATCATGAATTTTATGCTTTATGTGATTTGGGTGCCAGTGTTTCCACTATTCCCAAAACTTTGTGTTATTTGCTAGATTTCCGTGATTTTGATGATTGCTCTCTAAACTTGCACCTTGCGGATTCCACTATTAAGAAACCTATGGGAAGAATTAATGATGTTCTTATTGTTGCAAATAGGAATTATGTGCACATAGATTTTATCGTTCTTGATATAGATTGCAATCCTTCTTGTCCTATTATTCTTGGTAGACCTTTCCTTAGAACGATTGGTGCAATTATTGATATGAAGGAAGGGAATATTAGATTCCAATTTACATTAAAGAAAGGCATGGAACACTTCCCTAGGAAGAAAATAAATCTACCATATGAATCTATCATGAGAGCCACTTATGGATTGCCTACCAAAGATGGCAATACCTAGATCTATCCTTGCTTTTATGCCTAGCTAGGGGCGTTAAACGATAGCACTTGTTGGGAGGCAACCCAATTTTATTTTATTTTTTTTTGTTTTTGCTTATGTTTAGGAATAAATAATCTGTCGGTGTACTAGAGTAGGGGTACCCCTAGCACCCCGAACTCGTGCACGGGCAGTTGCAGCACCCCGCGGCAGGGCTGGCTTGGTGACCGCCAAGATCCTCAGCAGCTCCTTTGGAGCCATTCGAGAACAAAGCAATCAAGACCCCGGCAAGAGGAGCTTGCCGGGAAGGCCACTCAAGGCACGAAGGAAATAAGGCCCCGGCAAGAGGAGCTTGCCGGGAAGGCTTGGTGAGCGACAAGCTCCCGAGCGCGACAAGAACCTTGCCGCGGCAAGGTGCACGCCCCGGCACGCAACCTCTATTCATCTCCGCACCAGCTCATCAGCCAACGATGTCGCCATGGGGCTTTCCCAAGCACGCGTGTCGACGGGCCGCAGCCAGCGGGAGCAACGATAAGCGGCGCTGACAAGCTACCATCGTGGCGAACGGAGGCGCACTTGACGGTCCCTGTTACACTGTTCAGGCGACTGAGACGGGCATTTATGACTCTTGTCCCTTGCCGTCAGAGTTAGGTATAGATCACTGTACACTGTACAAAGCGGTGTACCAACCTATGTTTTTACTATCTTACCCTTGTCTACTTGCCACCTGTGGTGACCCCTTGTGCCTATAAAAGGAGGCCCAAGTGCAACGTAGAAAGGGTTCGGTTCGCCTCCGGCTTAGTTCATTCGACTCATACGAGACACACATACACTCGAGCTAGGTTTTGTAGCCCTCATTGCTCCCTAGCAAGAGCACAATATAATCCACAAAGCAGCAGTAGGAGTATTATCTCTCCGGAGAGCTCCGAAGCTGGGTAAATCTGCTCGTGTGCATCGCTTCGATCCGCTCTTTGTGCAATCTCCGCCCCCCCTCCTAACCACAAGGGACCAGGTCCCATAGGTGTTCACGGGACACGATCAGCTCCCCCGACATCTTTGGTCCCATAGGTGTTCACGGGACACGATCAGCTCCCCCGACATCTTTGGCGCGCCAGGTAGGGGGCGTCGAGGCTGTGTGAACCCGATCCGGCGTTCACACGAGCAGTTTCTTCATCAACATCTTCGTCAACATGCCACCAAAGAAGAAGGCTTCGGCGGCAGCAGAGCCGTCCGCGTCAAACCCACCACCACCGGAGCTGACGAGTGGTGGGGAAGACGCTGGCGGAGGAACGGGCGTTGTCGAAAGAGCCCACGGCGCTGCCAGATCCAAGGACAAGACGGCGCAAGCTTCGGCGTCCGAGTCCGCACCGCGTCCTTCTCAAGAGGCGCGGGAAAGACAGCGTCATGGTGCTCGCAGCACCATACGTCCGATAGATCAAGGCCAAGCTGGAGGATCCGGGGACCCTCGAGACCCGCATGCACGCCAGCATGCCGGTACCAGCGGAGTACGGTCGCTGGGGCGGGACGCTGCTCCTTCTAACTTGGTTAGGAGTCCGAGCACGTCTCGTTCTTCGCTTCGTACGCCATTGCCACCCACCACACCAGCGGAAGCCTTGGCAGGAGCTCAGCTACTTCTAGACTACCCTCCAATGGCCGACAAGATCGACGAATGGAGGGCCACCATCCAGAGCCTCATCGGCTTTGCCAACGGCAACGTCCCGCGGCAACCAAGCGCCTCGCAGCCGCGGCAAGGCGACCAGGCACGAGCCGATGGCAACGAGACTTGCGGGGGTGCAGCCACCGTACACTCCCCTTCCCGAAGGCCAAGATCGCCGACTCGCCGGATCCACCTCGACAGCGACTCCACAGCATCGTCGGATCCGCGGGCTCGTCGCGACCAGCGCCAAGTTCTTCGAGAACGGCAAGAAGAAGACGCTCGAACCCGTATCGAGCGCCGAAGAGAAGCGCGGCGTCAATCCGACCAGCGCGCCGGGCCCACTGTCGATATGTATGCGCCAGGGGAACCAGGCGACTTGCCGTACGCGGTAGGTTGCCCTGCGTTCACTCGTGAGCTGCGGCAAGTCCAGTGGCCCGACAAGAAAAACTTCAAGCCAGATGTGCCGGAGAAGTATGATGGCAGGACACACCCATCGGAGTTCCTCAGCATCTACACCATCGCGGTGCAGGCTGCGGGGGGACGAGACGACAAGATCCTCGCCAACTACTTCCTCTCTGGTGCTCAAGCCAAACGCGTCAGTCTTGGCTCATGCACTTGCCGGATAGCTCTATTTCTTCTTGGGTGGATTTGTGCCACCAGTTTGTCGGCGCCTTCACAGGCGGCCACAAGCCCCATGGCCAAGAGAGTGACCTTCACCTGCTCGCCCAGAAGGAAGATGAGTCCCTGCGCAAATTCATCCAGAGATTCAGCCGTGTGCATTACAACATCCCAGATGTCCACCCTGCCGCGGTGATCAGTGCATTTCATCAGAATGTGCGAAACCGCAGGATGAGGGAGGAGATGGCGATGTGCAAAGTGAAAGACGTCGATGAGCTTTACGCCTGGCCGACAAGTGTGCACGCCGAAGAAGGAAGAAGACTCTGTGAGAGAATGTGGGAGCAGAGTCTGACAGTGAGGAGACCGCCCCGGCAAGGAAGAGCCGGCGGCGAAACAACAGAAAGAAGAAAAACCAAGAAGTACTAGTTGTCGAGCAGTCCGGCAAGGATGGCGCCGCCAACAAAGTCAAGGGTGGTGGCTCCGGCAAGGAGGCTGCCGCTGACAACGACCGCCAAGTTGTGGCGGCCACCGATAAGCCTGACAGCTCCAACAAGCAGTACTGTAAAATCCACCGCACCAAGGGCCACGATCTCCAGAGCTGCAAGAAAGTCGAGCAGCTTGTTGAGCTACAGAAGGCGGAATACAAGCGGCGAGACAAGGAGAAGGCCCAGGAAGGTGCATGTGCAGCAAGTAAGAAGAGACCCGGTCGGGGAGGACGCCGCGGCAAGGCCAAGCAGCGGCAAGGAGACAGACCTCCCCGCGGCCGCGACAAGGAAGAAGACGAAGATGAAGATGACGAAGACATGGAAGATGATGAAGCAGATGAGCAGGAGTTTCAGAAGGCAACGGAGGTCCTTTGCGTTGACGGTGGTGCTTCTCTGCATACCTCGCACCGCCAACTCAAGCAATGGATGCGTGAAGTTAATGCAGCAGAACCATCCATAGAGACGCGCAAACCTCCGAAGTGGTCCAAGACGCCCATCATCTTTGACATTGAGGATCACCCTGATCGCATCACTGCGGTCGGGTGCTTGCCGATGTTGGTGTCACCAACTATCCGCAACCTCAAGGTCACAAAGATGTTGGTTGACGGCGGGGCCGGCCTGAACCTGATCTCCTCTGCAGTGCTCCAGAAACTTCAAATCCCTGACAGCGAGCTCGAAGAGACTGGCACGTTCCAAGGAATCAACCCAGGAAGGAGCAAGCCGAAAGGGAAGATCACATTGCCGGTAACATTTGGCAGTGAGCTAAACTTCAGAACTGAGAGGGTCACGTTTGACGTTGCCGATTTCCCATTGCCCTACAATGGCATACTTGGCCGTCCAGCACTCGCCAAGTTCATGGCCGCCTCTCATCATGCTTACAACTTACTCAAGATGCCCGGCCCGATAAGCGTCATTTCTGTCCATGGCGACAAGAAGGATGCGCTTATCTGCGCCGACAAGATTTACCGGGATGCAGCAGCCGCGACAGATAGCAAATCACTTACCGCTGAAGCTCCCGGGGGGAAGAAGACCACCAAGTCCGGCAAGAGCTCTGATGCCCACTCCGGCAAGCGCACCTCTTCGGAGTGCTGCGCTACCGTCGAGGACGCACCATCGAGCTCCACCGGCAAGTGCAAGAAGATGATGGCAGCTCCGCCGAAGACCAAGAAGGTTCCCGCCAAGGAGGACGGCATCGGTGGTACCTTCACCAGAAGTGCACGCTTGACCCTAAATAGGAAGGCGAGCTCGTTGCTTTCCTGCTGGCGAATGTCGATGTGTTTGCATGGCAACCATCCGACATCCCGGTGTTCCTGTGAAAGTAATTGAGCACCACCTAGCTGTCTGTCCTCACGCGCGGCCCGTCAAGCAAAAATTTAGGAAACAGGCAGTGGAGCGCCAAGAATTCATAGCGGAAGAAATCAAGAAGTTGGAAGCAGCAGGCCTTGTCAGAGGAGTCCTCCATCCCACATGGTTGGCCAATCCGGTAGTTGTACGCAAGGCAAATGGGAAATGGAGACTTTGTATTGACTTCACAGATGTTAATAAAGCTTGTCCCAAAGACCCATTTCTCTTGCCACGTATTGACCAGATTGTTGACTCCACGGCTGGATGTGATTTGCTTTCATTTCTTGATGCATATTCAGGATATCATCAGATCTTCATGGCAGAAGAGGATGAAGAGAAAACCGCATTCATTACACCATGTGGCACGTACTGTTTCATACGGATGCCTTTCGGTTTGAAGAATGCTGGTTCAACTTTTGCAAGAGTAGTCCATGATGCCTTTGAGCCACAGATACACAGAAATGTAGAAGCCTACATGGATGATATAGTGGTCAAGAGCAAGGACAAAGCAACTCTGATTCATGATTTGGATGAGACTTTTGCAAATCTGCGCAAGATCAACCTCAAGCTCAACCCCGACAAGTCCGTGTTTGGAGTCCCTTCCGGCAAGCTTCTCGGGTTCTTTGTGTCTCAGCAGGGAATCGAAGCCAACCCCGACAAGATTAAGGCCATTGAGCAGATTGAAGCACCGAAGCGCGTCAAGGACGTCAGAAGGCTTGCCGGTTGCGTGGCTGCTCTTAGCAGGTTTATCTCTAAGTCTGCTGAGCGCGCCCTGCCATTTTTCAAGATTTTGAAAAAGGCAGGTCCGATGAAATGGACTCCCGAAGCGGAGGCTGCACTGCAGGACTTGAAGAGATATCTGTCCTCCACTCCAATACTTGTCGCACCTAGGCCACAAGAGAAGTTGCTACTGTATATAGCGGCAACCAATCAAGTGGTTAGTGCTGCGTTATTAGCGGAGAGGGAGGCAGATGATGAGCCGGCAACCGAGGCAGACGCATCCAGCGACAAGCAGGAGGCTTCGCCGTCAAGCTCTGGTCCCGACAAGGACAGATCAGCGCAGGGTTGCGACAAGATACGGAAAAGGATGGTGCAGCGCCTACCTACTTTGTCGATTCCCTTTACAGGGGCTAGGTCAAGGTATTCCGGTGTGCAGAAGTTGCTTTTCGGCCTCCTCATGGCCTCGAGAAAGCTGTGCCATTACTTCCAAGCACATGAGATAACAGTTATCACTCGCTTTCCGCTGAAGAGGATATTGCAAAATCCAGAAGCAACAGGCAGAATTGTCGAGTGGGCACTGGAACTGTCAAGCTTTGGTCTCAAGTTTGAAAGCACTTCAACTATCCAAAGTAGAGCATTGGCAGAATTCATAGCTGAGTGGACGCCAACGCAAGATGAAGAAATTCCAGAGACAAGCATCCCCGTCAAGGAGGCAAATAATGAGTGGATGATGTACTTTGATGGTGCCTTCTCGCTGCAAGGCGCCGGTGCCGGCGTGCTGCTTATCGCACCCACCGGAGAGCACCTCAAGTACATAGTCCAGATGCACTTTCCCAAGGAACAAGCAACAAACAATACTGCAGAGTATGAAGGTTTGCTTGCCGGTCTCAGGATTGCGGTAGACCTTGGGATCAAGAAGCTCATTGTCAGGGGGGACTCGCAACTTGTCGTCCGCCAAGTAAATAAAGATTATCAGAGTCCGTTGATGGAAGCCTACGTCGATGAAGTGAGGAAGCTAGAGGAGCACTTTGAAGGCCTGCAAATGGAACATGTTCCAAGAGCTCAGAATGATATTGCTGATGGCCTGTCAAAGTGCGCTGCACTCAAGTTACCTGTGGAACCAGGAATTTTTGTGCTCAAGCTAACTCAGCCAACCGTAACACCATCAACAGGACAGAGCAAGAAGAGAAAATTGGTTTTCGGCGACTACTTTCCGGCAGAGCTCCCTGGAGCCGCCGCCAAGAAGGTCCCTAAAATCAACGCCAATATCAGTGAGGAGCAGTCTGCTCCGACAAACCCTGTGGTTTGTTTCGTTGAAGCAGACACTCCCGACAAGCTTTGCTCCGGCAAGCTTGCCGGGGATCATCAAGCTCCGGCGGGACCGCAGGTTCTTGCCGTGGAAGCTAATGTTCTCGCGGTGCTAGATGAGCCTTTAGTCCTTGTTGTCGAGCCACAGGCTCCAGCATGGGCGCAGCAAATCGTCCATTTCCTTCAGACGGAGAACTTCCCAAGAGCAAGAAGAAGCGGAAAAAGTAGCCCGGCAGTCAAGTATGTACCAGTTTGTTGACAACATCCTGCATGAAGAAGACTCAACGGTGTGAAATTGAAGTGTATTTGTCGGAAGATGGATGAAGCTGTTGGCAGAGATACATGGAGGCATATGTGGTCACCACATTGGCGCAAGACAAAGCACTTGCCGGCAAAGCTTTCCGGCAAGGTTTCTTCCGCCGAAGCCCTCCAGGATGCAAGCGCACAAGTAACCAAGTGTGAAGCGTGCCAGTTCCATTCCAAACAGATACACCAACCAGCTCAAGCTCTCCGTGACGATCCCTTTATCCTGGCCCTTTTCGTACGGGGCTCGACATCCTCGGCCCTTCCCCGAGCTATCGCGGGCTTTGAGTACTTGTACGTCAGAATCGACAAGTTCACAAAGTGGCCGGAAGTGGAACCAGTGAGGAAGGTGACAAAGACAACCAGTCAAGTTCTTCAGGTCAATTGTTTGCCGCTTTGGGATTCCTAACAGGATCATCACCGACAACGACACAGTTCACAAGCCGCACCTTCATGCAAGACGCCCAAGATCTTGGCGCCAAGATCTGCTTTTGCTTCATTGCTCATCCGAGAAGCACCGGTCAAGCAGAGAGCAAACGCTGAAGTGCTGCGGGACTCAAGACCAGAACTTTCGACAGTGCCGCGCAAGTGCGGAAGAAATCGGATCGAGGAGCTGCCGGTGGTTCTTTGGTCAATCAGACGACGCCAAATCGAGCCACCGCCGAACACCTTTAGCTCTAGTCTATGGAGCAGAGGCAGTTCTCCCCACGGAAATCAGATACGGGTCACCTCGAGTGCTCGCTATGATGAGTTTGAGCAAGAGCAGCTGCGACAAGATGACGCGCTGCTCCTCGAGGAGGATCGCCTTCAGTGCAGACGAGCTGCTCGTTACCAGCAAGCTTTGCGCCGCTACCATAGCCGCAAAGTTAATGCCGAAAGCTTCGAGGAAGGCGACCTTGTTCTTCGCCGCTCAATCCGCCAAGAATTCCAACAAGTTGACGCCTTGAAGTGGGAAGGCCCTTATCGGGTGAAACGAGTCACTAGGCCCGGCGCTGTCCGCCTTTGAGACCAAAGATGGCGTTCGGTGAGCAATTCCTGGAATATAGAGCATCTTCGCAAGTTTTACCCATATATGCTGGTTGCCGGAACCCGTTCCGGCAACCACCCTTTTGTACAAGTCTTGCCGCTGTTGCATGTAATCCTTTGTACAAAGCCGGGCGCAGACCCCGTGCATCAGTAAAGCCTATGTATTGCGCACAACTTGTCAATACATGCTATCATAATCCTATATGCATGTGTTCTCTAACATTTTGTGCAGCATCCACACCCGGTAAGCGATAACGAGCCACCAGGCTCCATAACTTTATTTTCTCTTCTTTCTTCTCAAACAAGAAGAAGGTTCATCCACCCACAAGTTAACCGGGGGGGGGGGGGGAAGGAGAAGATAATGGTGTGGGCAACCAAGCGTCGCCCGAGGAACTGTCGGCTTGCCGGGAAATGGACAACAGAGAAGCTAAGTTGCTAAGTTTAAACAATCAGTTTTAAATTTTTAAGTTCTCTTCCTCGAACGATAGTACTTTGTATGTAAAACCTGCGCGGAGGAACCGACTGCAACTAGCTTGCGCCTTACTTTGTTTCGAGTCCGCTCAACAACTTAAGTGTGCTGCAACTAGTTGCGACAAGGTTGCTTGTCGAGGCGGCATCGCCCAGGCTGCTGAAGTTCAAGACTCAGCGCCAAGGCAAAGGTGTTTGCACCGACAAGTCCCCTAAAAGCGTAGGGCATCAACGTACAAGGGAAAAAATCAAGTAAAGGAAATAACATTGCATTCGATTGCCTAAGATAGTGTATATTACATAATAACTTGTCGCAGATCTAATAAATTTTTCGCCTAAACATGATCTACAAATGACAAGAGAAAGATAAGCTTGGCGGCCTAGTCCACGCGGTCGCCATCGAGCCTCTTGACTCCGCTCACCCTGTCCACAATGGGTGCGACAAGGGCCTTGAGCGCTTCAACGTCAGCAGATGGAGGCAGGGACTTGAGGACTTTGGTGAAATCGACGCCTGGGTTGCGGAAGGCCACTTTCATCAGCACCTTCTGGAGAGCCCCGGCGCAAACTTGGCGCGACTCCTCCGCCAGTTGCTTTGGGATCTCCTCCCGGAGCCGCTGGAGACCCACAAGACGCCCTTGAAGAATAGGCTGAGCTTGACGCTGGGTTGGAGGTTCTCGTCGGTGGAGTACCCAAGATCCACCATTCCCAGCTCCATCAGCTCATTATGGATGCCGGCTGCGGTGTCCACAAGACCTTCTGTCCAGTGCATTATGCTATCTCTGAGATCATTCTGGGCAGTCGCGGCATTCGCTAACAGCTCCTCATTGGCCTTGATCTTCTCCAGCAGGCCCGCTTCCCGCTCCTTGGCGCTTTCCAACGTCTCCGTCAAGGTGGTCAGTTTCAGCTCCAGATCCGCCTTGGAGTCCTTGGCGGCATCGAGCTCTTTGATCTTTTCAGCGAAACGACCTTGCAGCTCGCCGAGGGTGTAGGCGTCCTTCTCGCGCTCGCGCTTCAACCCGGCGACCTCCTCGGCGCTCTTCCGAGAGGTGGACTCCAGCTGAGCCACCCTCGTCTCCAATTCCTTCTTGACGGCCTCGGCAGCCGCAGCAGCATCCTTTGCCTCCTGAAGTGGCCCGCCAATCGATTGCTCGCGCACAGAGAGATCTTCCTCATAGCTATCGAGGTTGATCTTTCGTTGCGCCAACTCACCTTCTTGCGCGGAGAGCTTCTCGCCGGCAAGCCTCTGCTGCTCCTCGACCTCGCCCTTCTCCAAGATGAAGGCCATGCGCTCCTCAGCAAGCTGCTCCCGCGCCTCTGCTATATCCCGGAGAGTTTCTTTGTTGGTGCGCCGGAGCTCTTCCGCGCGTTTCTCCAAGTCAACTCCCGCCCTCGCGACAAGCGCCTCCCTGGACTCCAGTTTGGCTTGTCGGGCGCGGTAGAGCGACAACAACCTCCTTAGCAGCTGCTCCTCCTCAGGCTCACCGCTGCTGCTGCTCGGGGCATCAACCAGCGACAGCCCGGCGGAGGCAAGCAGTTCCGCGTCGAAGGTCTCCCCTTCGGCCGGTGCCCTGGAGCTTGATGCCCATGGGAGCTTGATAAATACACCCTCGCCGGCCTTCAGATAGGCGCCGAGCTGGGGCTCTTCGGAGTCTGGTGCGGCATCGGTGGCGGGAGGATCGGCGGTCGGTGCAGCGCCTGGCGCTCCTGCGGCCTCAGGGCCGTCAGTGCGATCGCCGGATCCCTCCCCAGCCTCTGCACCAAAGAGCCTTGGCGGCCTCCTCGCCAGCGGACCCATCGGCGCCGGCCTCCTCCTCCATGTTGGCGGCATCGACATTGTCGCCGCGAGCGTCCTCCTCGCCGGCAGCCTCAGTCTCCATCGGATCTCCGGCGGATGGGTCTGATGGTCAGAAAAAGAAAGAACAAGTCAAGCAAATGTTCAAAAGAGAAGAACAGAAGAAAAGAGAATCCAAGGGATGTTTTCAAACAAGAAAATCACCTGCAATGGGATCTGTTGCCGCGGTCTCCACAACCGGAGGGTCGTCGGTGCTGGCCCTTGTCGGGGAAGCTCCCCTTGTCGGAGAGGCCTCCCTTGCCGGAGAGCGCTCCCTTGGCGGAGAGTTCTCCCTTGGCGGCGTAGTTGAAGCAAGCAGAACTTCGGGAGTGACCTCCGGTGCTTCCTGATGAGGCTGCTCTGCTCCTACATAATTCAACAAACCAGATATCAGTGACGGAGAAGCACCCAAGCACACCTAACCATGAGAAGTAAACCAAACACTTACGCTGGGGGCTGTGCTGGGGGCTGCTCTGTTGAAGGGTTGCCGGGTCCGGCAAGGGAGTCCCAGACGTGCCCCCTGTCGCCACAGGGGAATCACCTGAGACGACAACCACCGGGGTCTTGGCCCTCTTCGACGCCCTCTGAGCTAGCGTCCTGAAGAAGGAGAAGGTTCAGAGTGAGGCCAGTCAGATACAAAATAAAGCAATAAATTGGAGAATTACAAGTAGCAGCAACAAGATCTTACTCTTCCTCTTCTTCCTCGGAGCTGAGGGCAGAGAGATCAAATTCCGCTCCGGCGCGACGAATTGGAGTAGAAGATTCCCTCGGACGCTTGGCGGGTGCAGGGGCCGTGACTCCAGAAGACCCCGCTCCCGTTGACATGGCGGCATGGGGCGCTCCCGCGGCAACAGTGCTTGCCGCGGTAGAGCGCGTCGGGCGGCGAGGCGGCTGTTGGGCCGTCTGCCGCCCCGCCACTTCTCCGGTCTTGCGGAGGCGTCTCCTTGGCGGGGCCGCGGGCTCCTCCTGCGGCAAGCTGCTTGACGGCGGAGGGGAAGCGCCCCCGGCCGGCTCTTCCGGATTGACGTCGGGCTCGGCCTGCTCCTCCTCACCAACAAGCTCTTCTCGGTCGGCGAGACTTGCCGCTTCAGCTGTTTCCGCCTCGTCGACGGTAAACCCAAACACGCCGGCGGCGGCAGCTTCTGCCGCCTCCTCCAACTCTTAGGCGTCGCGCGCCATCTCCTGATCGGTGGTGTCGCGGGTGAGCCGTCTCTGCTCGTCGGCGCGGATCGGCACCTCCGCCAAGTTGTCGAAGAACTGCTGCACGACATCGTCGGCGGGCTCCTGCCAAGTTGGAACGATTCCATGGGAATCGCACAACGGCATCATCGCGCGGATGCTGTCAAGCGACGAGTTGTTGCACAAGGGCACGACTCCCCTCGGCAACATGCACCACTCGGGGTGATCTGCATCAGGCTTGAACAGCTCCCGCAGCATGCCATCCAGCTCCAAGACAGTGAAGTTCCAGTTCAGACCTGGGCGCAGCCTCATAATGTCCGCCGCATTTTGGAATTCCCAAGCAGGTCTTCTCCTCTCCTGCAAGGGCGCAATGCGGCGACGAAGGAAGTCCGCGCCAACAGCTCCTACGGTAAGCCCTGCTTGCCGGAGACGCAAAATCCTAGTCACGGCAATCTTCAACTTGTCGTCCTCCGGCGCCAAGTTGCTCCAATCATTGTCGCGCACTATGGGAGTTTGGCGCAGGACGGTGAAAGGCTGTGGCTCCTCTTCTAAGATCCAACACCAGTCAGCTCTCCACTCCTCCCACTTGCTACGCAACTCTCCGTCAAGATACTCTTCCTTCTTGCCGATCCTAGAGACCCATGCAATCCCTCCGGCAAGCGGCTCTCCTCTCTCTACGCGGGGCATGAAGTAATGGCGGAAGAGTGCTACATTTGGGTGGACCCCGACAAAGTTCTCGCAGAGGTGTGCGAAAACGGCCAAGGTGAGGACGGCGTTGGGGGTGAAATCAAGGAGGCGGAGGCCATATGTGTTCATGACATCACAGAAGAATTCAGAAAAGGCGGCAGAGCGCAAGGGAAGAAAAGCGAAGAAAGGGTACCCGATGGAAACCTTCTCGGATGTGGCGGCGGAGATGACTCTCGCGCTGGTGCGCCGGGTCTCCGTCGACTGTAAGAGATAGTACAGCTCCACAGCTCCTTCCCATCAGCAGGGGATCAAGAGGGCCCGCTCCTTCCAGCGCCACAGCCGCTGCGCCGGCCGATTTCACGCCTTTCCCTTGTCGGCCTTGAGCCATGGGGAGAGGTGGTGGAGGAGGTTGACGGTGTTGGTGGCACCGGTGGCAATGGAGGGGGCGGAGCGTCGCTCTCTTTGGGCTCGAGAAGAAAGGGGGAAGCGACGGGGGTTTCTGATGTGACAGCAATGGCAAGTGGGTGTCCTGCCCCTGTACCCCCTGCTTATAAAGAGGGAGAGGGGGCGTTCCGATTTTTCCATTAAAGAAAGCCCCACGATCTCCCCCACGACGCCACGTCCGGTGCGTGACGTTCGTGGGAGGCGTGGTGGGTCCAGGGCGAGTAATGGCGTAATCCAGACCGCGCGTGCCCGTGCACTGTTTTGGGCCTGGCCCAACAGAGCTTGGCGCCATGTGTGGCCCAGGCCCGGGGGCTCCTGTCGGTGTACTAGAGTAGGGGTACCCCTAGCACCCCGAACTCGTGCACGGGCAGTTGCAGCACCCCGCGGCAGGGCTGGCTTGGTGACCGCCAAGATCCTCAGCAGCTCCTTTGGAGCCATTCGAGAACAAAGCAATCAAGACCCCGGCAAGAGGAGCTTGCCGGGAAGGCCACTCAAGGCACGAAGGAAATAAGGCCCCGGCAAGAGGAGCTTGCCGGGAAGGCTTGGTGAGCGACAAGCTCCCGAGCGCGACAAGAACCTTGCCGCGGCAAGGTGCTCGCCGCGGCAGGCAACCTCTCTTCATCTCCGCTCCAGCTCATCCGCCAACGTGTCGCCATGGGGCTTTCCCAAGCACGCGTGTCGACGGGCCGTGCAGCCAGCGGGGAGCAGCGATAAGCGGCGCTGACAAGCTACCATCATGGCGAACGGAGGCGCACTTGACGGTCCCTGTTACACTGTTCAGGCGACTGAGACGGGCATTTATGACTCTTGTCCCTTGCCGTCAGAGTTAGGTATAGATCACTGTACACTGTACAAAGCGGTGTACCAACCTATGTTTTTACTATCTTACCCTTGTCTACTTGCCACCTGTGGTGACCCCTTGTGCCTATAAAAGGAGGCCCAAGTGCAACGTAGAAAGGGTTCGGTTCGCCTCCGGCTTAGTTCATTCGACTCATACGAGACACACATACACTCGAGCTAGGTTTTGTAGCCCTCATTGCTCCCTAGCAAGAGCACAATATAATCCACAAAGCAGCAGTAGGAGTATTATCTCTCCGGAGAGCTCCGAAGCTGGGTAAATCTGCTCGTGTGCATCGCTTCGATCCGCTCTTTGTGCAATCTCCGCCCCCCTCCGAACCACAAGGGACCAGGTCCCATAGGTGTTCACGGGACACGATCAGCTCCCCCGACATAATCCATCTACTTTCTGTTTAGATGTGGTTTTATCTTTTAATTAGTGTTTGTGCCAAGTTAAACCTATACGATCTTCTTCGATGATAGTTATTTGATCTTGCTGTAATTTCCAGAAACTTCCTGTTCACGAAAACAATTGTTAAAAATCACCAGAACGTGATAAAATACAAATTCCAATTGCTTCTGATCAATAAACAAATTTCCTAGGTCTTCCTAGTTTTGCTGATATTTTGGAGTTCCAGAAGTTTGCGTTAGTTACAGATTACTACAGACTATTCTGTTTTTGACAGATTCTGTTTTTCGTGTGTTGTTCGCTTATTTTGATGAATCTATGGCTAGTAAAATAGTTTATAATCCATATAGAAGTTGGAATACAGTAGGTTTAACACCAATATAAATAAATAATGAGTTCATTACAGTACCTTGAAGTGGTCTTTTGTCTTCTTTCGCTAACGGAGCTCACGAGATTTCTGTTGAGTTTTGTGTTGTGAAGTTTTCAAGTTTTGGGTGAAATCTTTTGATGGATTATGGAACAAGGAGTGGCAAGAGCCTAAGCTTGGGGATGCCCATGGCACCGCCAAGATAATCCAAGGACACCAAAAAATCAAAGCTTGGGGATGCCCCGGAAGGCATCCCCTCTTTCATCTACTTCCATCGGTAATTTTACTTGGAGCTATATTTTTATTCACCACATGATATGTGTTTTGCTTGGAGCGTCCTATATGATTGAGTCTTTGCTTTTTAGTTTAACACAATCATCCTTTCTGTACACACCTTTTTAGAGAGCCATACATGAATTGGAATTTGATAGAATACTCTATGTGCTTCACTTATATCTTTTGAGCTTTATAGTTTTGCTCTAGTGCCTCACTTATATCTTTTAGAGCACGGTGGTGGATTTGTTTTATAGAAACTATTGATCTCTCAAGCTTCACTTAGATTATTTTGAGAGACTTAAATAGCATGGTAATTTGCTTAATAATAATAATAATATGCTTGGTATTCAAGATTTGTAAAACTTTCTTTTGAGTGCATTGAATACTAAGAAAAGTTTCATGCTTGATAATTGTTTTGAGATATGGAGGTGATAATATTAAAGTCATGCTAGTTGAGTAGTTGTGAATTTGAGAAATACTTGTGTTAAAGTTTGTGATTCCCGTAGCATGCACATATGGTGAACCGTTATGTGATGAAGTCGGAGCATGATTTATTTATTGATTGTCTTCCTTATGAGTGGCGGTCGGGGATGGTCTTTTCCTACCAATCTATCCCCCTAGGAGCATGCACGTAATACTTTGCTTTGACAACTTCTAGATTTTTGCAATAAGTATATGAGTTCTTTATGACTAATGTTGAGTCCATGGATTATACGCACTTTTCTCATCCTTCCACTATTACTAGCCTCTCTAATACCGCGCACTTTTCGCCGGTATCATACACCCACCATACCTACCTATCATGGCATTTCCATAGCCATTCCGAGATAAATTGCCATGCAACTTTCCACCGTTCCATTTATTATGACACGCTCCATCATTGCCATATTGCTAGCATGATCATGTAGTTGACATCGTATTTGTGGCAAAGCCACCATTCATAATTCTTTCATACATGTCACTCTCGATTCATTGCATATCCCGGTACACCGCCGGAGGCATTCACATAGAGTCATATTTTGTTCTAAGTATCGAGTTGTAATTGTTGAGTTGTAAGAAAAAATAAAAGTGTGATGATCATCATTTTTAGAGCATTGTCCCATGTGAGGAAAGGATGATGGAGTCTATGATTCCCCCACAAGTCGGGATGAGACTCCGGACGAGAAAAAAAAGAGGCCATAAAAAAAAGGAGAAAAGGCCCAAATAAAAAAATGAGAGAAAAAGAGAGAAGGGACAATGTTACTATCCTTTTACCACACTTCTTCTTCAAAGTAGCACCATGATCTTCATGATAGAGAGTCTCTCATTTTATCACTTTCATATGCTAGCGGGAATTTTACATTATAGAACTTGGCTTGTATATTCCAATGATGGGCTTCCTCAAATTGCCCTAGGTCTTCGTGAGCAAGCGAGTTGGATGCATACCCACATAGTTTCTTTTGTTTAGCTTTCATATACTTATAGCTCTAGTGCATCCGTTGCATGGCAATCCCTACTCACTCATATTGATATCTATTGATGGGCATCTCCATAGCCCGTTGATACGCCTAGTTGATGTGAGACTATCTTCCCTCTTTTTGTCTTCTCCACAACCACCATTCTATTCCACATATAGTGCTATATCCATGGCTCACGCTCATGTATTGCGTGAAGATTGAAAAAAGTTTTGAAAATGTTAAAGTATGAAATAATTGCTTGGCTTGTCAACGGGGTTGTGCATGATTTAAATACTTCGTGTGGTGAAGATAGAGCATAGCCAGACTATATGATTTTGTAGGGATAACTTTCTTTGGCCATGTTATTTTGAGAAGACATAATTGCTTTGTTAGTATGCTTGAAATATTATTATTTTTAAGTCAATATGAACTTTGTCTTGAATCTTTCGGATCTGAATATTCATACCACAATTGAGAAGATTTACATTAAAATTATGCCAAGTAGCACTCCGCATCAAAAATTCTCTTTTTATCATTTACCTACTCAAGGACAAGCAGGAATTAAGCTTGGAGATGCCTGATACATCTCCAACGTATCTATAATTTTTGATTGCTCCATGCTATATTATCTACTATTTTGGACTATATTGGGCTTTATTTTCCACTTTTATATTACTTTTGGGACTAACCTATTAACCGGAGGCCCAGCCTGTAATTGCTGGTTTTTGCCTATTTCAGTGTTTCAAGAAAGCGGAATATCAAACGGAATCCAAACGGAATGAAACCTTCAGAACGTGATTTTCTCATCAGATATGATCCAGAGACTTGGACCCTCCGTCAAGAAACCAGAGAGGCGGTCACGAGTGGAGGGCGCCCCTAGGGCGCGCCCCTACCTCGTGGGCCCTCAAGCTCCACCGACGCATTTCATTCCTTCTATATATACCTATGTACCCCCAAACGATCAGATACGGAGCCAAAAACCTAATTCCACCGCTGCAACCTTCTGTACCCACGAGATCCCATCTTGGGGCCTGTTCCGGAGCTCCACCAGAAGGGGAATCGATCACGGAGGGCTTCTACATCAACACCATAGCCCCTCCGATGAAGCGTGAGTAGTTTACCTCAGACCTTCGGGTCCATAGTTAGTAGCTAGATGGCTTCTTCTCTCTTTTTGGATCTCAATACAATGTTCTCCCCCTCTCTCCTGGAGATCTATTCGATGTAATCTTATTTTTGCGGTGTGTTTGTTGAGACCGATGAGTTGTGGGTTTATGATCAAGATTATGTATGAACAGTATTTGAATCTTCTCTGAATTCTTTTATGTATGATTGGTTATCTTTGCAAGTCTCCTCGAATTATCAGTTTGGTTTGGCCTACTAGATTGGTTTTTCTTGCAATGGGAGAAGTGCTTAGCTTTGGGTTCAATCTTGCGGTGTCCTTTCCCACTGACAGTAGGGGCAGCTAGGCACGTATTGTATTGTTGCCATCGAGGATAACAAGATGGGGTATTTATCATATTGCATGAATTTATTCCTCTACATCATGTCATCTTGCTTAAGGCGTTACTCTGTTTTCATTAACTTAATACTCTAGATGCATGCTGGATTGCGGTCGATGAGTGGAGTAATAGTAGTAGATGCAGGCAGGAGTCGGTCTACTTGTCTCGGACGTGATGCCTATATACATGATCATACCTAGATATTCTCATAACTATGCTCAATTCAGTCAATTGCTCAACAGTAATTTGTTCACCCACCGTAGAAATACTTATGCTCTTGAGAGAAGCCACTAGTGAAACCTATGGCCCCCGGGTCTATTCTCATCATATCAATCTTCCATCACTTTATTATTGCTTTGCTTTTTTACTTTGCCTTTTATTTTACTTTGCATCTCTATACCAAAAATACTAAAAATATTATCTATCAGATCTCACTCTCGTAAGTGACCGTGAAGGGATTGACAACCCCTAATCGCGTTGGTTGCCTTGAGCTATTGTTTTGTGTAGGTACGAGGGACTCGCGTGTGGCCTCCTACTGGATTGATACCTTGGTTCTCAAAAACTGAGGGAAATACTTATGCTACTTTGCTGCATCATCCTATCCTCTTCGGGGAAATCCAACGCAGTGCTCAAGAGGTAGCAGGCGCCACCTATGGAACTCCAGCCCTCTCGACCTCATCGACACCCACGAGCTCTGCCATGGCTATCGCAAAAGCTTGGATGCGTTCTCCAAGATCCTCGACAGTCACCTTGGCCCAACCAGAGGCCTTAGAATGGGCAAGTTCCGTTCCAACGGCAAGGACTAACCCAAGCTTGACGACTGGTTCCGATCCCCCGCCCTAGATCAGATCGAGGAGCTCACTTTTGATGATGGGCATATGCGATCGCTGCCAATGTCCGCACTCCGCCTCGCGCCCACGCTGCGCGTCGCTAAGTTCAGGAACTTCCATCCCCCCTTAATGATGCGCCCGCTCTTATTCTACCACGACTGAAGCACCTCGAGCTCGTCACCGTCAGCCTCTCAAACGGTGACATGTGATACGTCTCCAACGTATCTATAATTTTTGATTGCTCCATGCTACTTTATCTACTGTTTTGGACTATATTGGGCTTTATTTTCCACTTTTATATCATTTTTGGGACTAACCTACTAACCGGAGGCCCAGCCCATATTGCTGTTTTTTTTGCCTATTTCAGTATGTCGAAGAAAAGAAATACCAAACGGAGTCCAGACGGAATGAAACCTTCGGGAGCGTGATTTTTGGAACGAACGTGATCCAGAGAACTTGGAGTGCAAGTCAAGAAGCAGTCGAGGCCTCCACGAGATAGGAGGGCGCCCCCCTATATGGCGCGCCCCCTGTCTCGTGGGCCCCTCGGGCGGCAACCGACGTACTTCTTCTTCCTATATATACCTACGTACCCCGAAAACATCCAGGAGCACCACGGAACACAATTTCCACCGCCGTAACCTTCTGTATCCGCGAGATCCCATCTTGGAGCCTTCGCCGGCACTCTGCCGGTGGGGGAATCAAGCACGGAGGGCCTCTACATCAACATCCTTGCCCCTCCGATGAGTTGTGAGTAGTTCACCACAGACCTACGGGTCCATAGTTATTAGCTAGATGGCTTCTTCTCTCTTTTTGGATCTCAATACAATGTTCTCCCCCTCTCTTGTGGAGATCTATTCGACGTAATCTCTTTTTGCGGTGTGTTTGTCGAGATCCGATGAATTGTGGGTTTATGATCAAGTTTATCTATGAATAATATTTGAATCTTCTCTGAATTCTTTTATGTATGATTAAGTTATCTTTGCAAGTCTCTTGAATTATCAGTTTGGTTTGGCCTACTAGATTGATCTTTCTTGCCATGGAGAAGTGCTTAGCTTTGGGTTCAATCTTGCGGTGTCCTTACCCAAAGGATGTAAAGGGTTGCAAGGCACGTATTGTATTGTTGCCATCGAGGATAACAAGATGGGGTTTATATCATATTGCATGAGTTTATCCCTCTACATCATGTCATCCTCGCTTAATCGTTACTCTGTTCTTATGAACTTAATACTCTAGATGCATGCTGGATAGCGGTCGATGTGTGGAGTAATAGTAGTAGATGCAGGTGAGTCGATCTACTTGTTATGGACGTGATGCCTATATACATGATCATGCCTAGATAATCTCATAACTATGCGCTTTTCTATCAATTGCTCGACAGTAATTTGTTCACCCACCGTAATACCTATGCTATCTTGAGAGAAGCCACTAGTGAAACCTATGGCCCCCGGGTCTAGCTCTTATCATATTTGCTTTCAATCTACTTTTATTTGCATCTTTACTTTTTGCATCTATATTATAAAATACCAAAAATATATTTATCTTATCATACTATCTTTATTAGATCTCACTTTCGCAATTGGCCGTGAAGGGATTGACAACCCCTTTTATTGCGTTGGTTGCGAGTTCTCAGTTTTTCTGTGTAGGTGCGTGGGACTTTTGAGGAGCCTCCTACTGGATTGATACCTTGGTTCTCAAAACTGAGGGAAATACTTACGCTACACTTTGCTGCATCACCCTCTCCTCTTCGAGGAAAACCAACGCAAGCTCAAGACATAGCAAGAAGGATTTCTGGCGCCGTTGCCGGGGAGGTCTTCGCTCAAGTCAAGACATACCAAGTACCCATCACAAACCTATCTCCCTCTCATTTACATTATTTTCCATTTGCCTCTCGTTTTCCTCTCCCCCACTTCACCCTTGCCGTTTTATTCGCCCTCTCTTTCCCAATCTCCTCCTCTCTTTCCCGTTTGCCTTTTCCTCGTCCGCTTGTTTGCTCGTGTGTTAGTTTGCTTGCTTGTCGTCATGACTAGTCTCTTATCTTCTCCGTTATCTCCCGAGAATGAAGTTCTAAATTTTAAGCAAAGGGAGGGAGAAAATCTAAAAGACGCTTGGTATAGAATTTGCAATGCTCAAAATAGATCTACCAGGAAGCAATCTACTTCAGTTCTTCTTCGTAATTTTTACGTAGGTGCTAATCCTTGGTATAGATATATCCTTGATACCATTACGGAGGTAATTTCTTGGGTAGCCATACTTTTGATTCTTATAATGCTTTAATAGATTTATTTGGCTCGCCACCTCTTTTGGTTAATGGAACTATGTTAACTTTGGAGCATGTTATGCAAAGGCTTGAAACTATTGAGAATAAAGTTGCTACCATTGAATCAATTGAAAATCTTGATAAAAATATCCACAATCGAATTACCCAATATGGATCTAAGGTAGGAATGACTTTGAAAAATATTAAAGAAAATGAACCCATAGTTAATGAGAAAATAAATCTAGATTCCACTAGAATCGATAAACTTGAGGGTATCATTACCAACTTGGGAACCTCTTTTTCTTCCATAAAGAACACTCCAAGTTCGTCTACTAAAAATACTAAGCTTATTTATGTTCCTAAGAATAAGGGTGAATCGTCTAGTAAGGAAACTGCAGATCTTAAATCTATAAGTGTTCATCCCAATCTTTTTGCCATCATTAAGGAACCATTTGCTATGAATGAATTTTTCGATCTTTTGCTCAAAAATTTGACAATTACCAGAAAGAAATAAAATTCTAAAGAAGGTAGATGCCTCATTGAAGAATTGCCTACCAAAGATGGCACCACTTAGATCTATCCTCCCTTTTATGCCTAGCTAGGGGCGTTAAACGATAGCGCTAGTTGGGAGGCAACCCAATTTTCTTTATGTTTTTGTTTTTTGTTTCTGTTTAGAAATAAATAATCCATCTACCTTCTGTTTAGACGTGGTTTTATCTTTTAATTAGTGTTTGTGCCAAGTTAAACCTATAGGATCTTCTTGGATGATAGTTATTTGATCTTGCTGTAATTTCCAGAAACTTTCGGCTCACGAAAACAATTGTTAAACCTCACCCGAACGTGATAAAATAGTGATTCCAATTGATGCTGATCAATAAACAAATTTCCTAGGTCTTCCTATTTTGGCTAAATATTTTGAGTTCCAGAAGTTTGCGTTAGTTACAGATTACTATAGACTGTTCTGATTTTGACAGATTCTGTTTTTCGTGTGTTGTTTGCTTATTTTGATGAATCTATGGCTAGCAAAATAATTTATAATCCATAGAGAAGTTGGAATACAGTAAGTTTAACACCAAATTAAATAAAGAATGAGTTCATTACAGTACCTTATGTGGTGGTTTTGTTTTCTTTCACTAACGGAGCTTATATGATTTTTTGTTGAGTTTTGTGTTGTGAAGTTTTCAAGTTTTGGGTAAAGCTTTTATGGACTATGGAATAAAGGGTGGCAAGAGCCTAAGCTTGGGGATGCCCATGGCACCCCCAAGATATTCAAGATTAGCCAAAAGCGTAAGCTTGGGGATGCCCCGGGAAGGCATCCCTCTTTCGTCTTTGTTCATTGGTAACTTTACTTGGGGCTATATTTTTATTCACCACATGATAAGTGTTTTGCTTGGAGCGTCATGTATTATATTAGTCTTTGCTTTTTAGTTTACCACAATCATCCTTGCTGTACACACCTTTTGAGAAAGCCATACATAAATTGGAATTTGATAGAATACTCTATGTGCTTCACTTATATCTTTTGAGCGTGATAATTTTTGCTCTAGTGCTTCACTTAGATCTTTTAGAGCACGGTGGTGGATTTGTTTTAAAGAAACTATTGATCTCTCATGCTTCACTTAGATTATTTTGAGAGTCGTTAATAGCATGGTAATTTGCTTAAATATTAATATACTTGGTATTCATGATATGTGAAATTTTCTTTTGAGTGCGTTGAATACTAAGAAAAGTTTGATGCTTGATAATTGTTTTGAGATATGAAGATGGTGATATTAGAGTCATGCTAGTTGAGTAGTTGTGAATTTAAATAATACTTGTGTTGAAGTTTGTGATTCCCGTAGCATGCACGTATGGTGAACCGTTATGTGATGAACTCGGAGCATGATTTATTTATTGATTGTCTTCCTTATGAGTGGCGGTCGGGGACGAGCGATGGTCTTTTCCTACCAATCTATCCCCCTAGGAGCATGCGCGTAATACTTTGCTTTGATGACTTCTAGATTTTTCCAATAAGTATATGAGTTCTTTATGACTAATGTTGAGTCCCTGGATCATACGCACTTTTTCCCATCCTTCCACCATTGCTAGCCTCTCTAATACCGCGCACTTTTCATCGGTATCATACACCCACCATATATCTTCCTCAAAACAGCCACCATACCTACCTATTATGGCATTTCCATAGCCATTCCGAGATATATTGCCATGCAACTTTCCACCGTTCCGTTTATTATGACATGCTCCATCATTGTCATATTGCTAGCATGATCATGTAGTTGACATCGTATTTGTGGCAAATCCACATTTCATAATTCTTTCATACATGTCACTCTTGATTCATTGCATATTCCGGTACACCGCCGGAGGCATTCATATAGAGTCATATTTTGTTCTAAGAATCGAGTTGTAATTGTTGAGTTGTAAGAAAAATAAAAGTGTGATGATCATCATTCTTTAGAGCATTGTCCCAAGTGAGGAAAGTATGTTGTAGACTATGATTCCCCCACAAGTCGGGATGAGACTCCGGACGAAAAAAAAAAGAAAAAAAAAAGAGGCCATAAAAAAAGAGAAAAGGCCCAAAGAAAAAAAAAGAAAAAAATGAGAGAATAAGAGAGAAGGGCAATGTTACTATCCTTTTACCACACTTGTGCTTCAAAGTAGCACCAAGATCTTCATGAAAGAGAGTCTCTCATTTTGTCACTTTCATATACTAGTGGGAATTTTTCATTATAGAACTTGGCTTGTATATTCCAATGATGGGCTTCCTCAAATGCCCTAGGTCTTCGTGAGCAAGCGAGTTGGATGCACACCCACTTAGTTTTTTTGTTGAGCTTTCATATACTTATAGCTCTAGTGCATCCGTTGCATGGCAATCCCTACTCACTCACATTGATATCTATTGATGGGCATCTCCATAGCCCGTTGATACGCCTAGTTGATGTGAGACTATCTTCTCCCTTTTGTCTTCTCCACAACCACCATTCTATTCCACATATAGTGTTATATCCATGGCTCACGCTCATGTATTGCGTGAAGATTGAAAAAGTTTTGAAAATGTTAAAGTATGAAACAATTGCTTGGCTTGTCATCGGGGTTGTGCATGATTTAAATATTTTGTGTGGGGAAGATGGAGCATAGCCAGACTATATGATTTTGTAGGGATAACTTTCTTTGGCCATGTTATTTTGAGAAGACGTAATTGCTTAGTTAGTATACTTGAAGTATTATTATTTTTATGTCAATATGAACTCTTGTCTTGAATCTTCCGGATCTGAATATTCATACCAGAGTTAAGAAGATTTACATTGAAGTTATGCCAAAGTATCACTCCACATCAAAAATTCTCTTTTTATCATTTACCTACTCGAGGACGAGCAGGAATTAAGCTTGGGGATGCCTGATACGCCTCCAACGTATCTATAATTTTTTATTGCTCCATGCTACTTTATCTACTGTTTTGGACTATATTGTACTTTATTTTCCACTTTTATATCATTTTTGGGACTAACCTACTAACCGGAGGCCCAGCCCATATTGCTGGTTTTTTGCCTATTTCAGTATTTCGAAGAAAAGGAATACCAAACGGAGTCCAAACGGAATGAAACCTTCGGGAGCGTGATTTTTGGAACGAACGTGATCCAGAGAACTTGGAGTGCAAGTCAAGAAGCAGTCGAGGCCTCCACGAGATAGGAGGGCGCCCCCCCTATAGGGCACGCCCCCTGTCTCGTGGGCCCCTCGGGTGGCCACCGACGTACTTCTTCTTCCTATATATACCTACGTACCCCGAAAACATCCAGGAGCACCACGAAACACAATTTCCACCGCCGTAACCTTCTCAGATCCGCGAGATCCCATCTTGGAGCCTTCACAAGACTTTGCCGGAGGGGGAATCAAGCATGGAGGGCCTCTACATCAACATCCTTGCCCCTCCGATGAGTTGTGAGTAGTTTACCACAGACCTACGGCTCCATAGTTATTAGCTAGATGGCTTCTTCTCTCTTTCTGGATCTCAATACGATGTTCTCCCCCTCTCTTGTGGAGATCTATTCGATGTAATCTCTTTTTGCGGTGTGTTTGTCGAGATCCGATGAATTGTGGGTTTATGATCAAGTTTATCTCTGAATAATATTTGAACCTTCTCGGAATTATTTTATGTATGATTAAGTTATCTTTGCAAGTCTCTTCGAATTATCAGTTTGGTTTGGCCTACTAGATTGATCTTTCTTGCCATGGGAGAAGTGCTTAGCTTTGGGTTCAATCTTGCGGTGTCCTTACCCAGTGACAGAAAGGGTTGCAAGGCACGTATTGTATTGTTGTCATCGAGGATAACAAGATGGGGTTTATATCATATTGCATGAGTTTATCCCTCTACATCATATCATCTTGCTTAATGCGTTACTCTGTTCTTATGAACTTAATACTCTAGATGCATGCTGGATAGCAGTCGATGTGTGGAGAAATAGTAGTAGATGCAGGCAGGAGTCGATCTACTTGTTATGGACGTGATGCCTATATACATGATCATGCCTAGATAATCTCATAACTATGCGCTTTTCTATCAATTGCTCGACAGTAATTTGTTCACCCACCGTAATACCTATGCTATCTTGAGAGAAGCCACTAGTGAAACCTATGGCCCCCAGGTCTATCTCTTATCATATTTGCTTTCAATCTACTTTTATTTGCATCTTTACTTTTTGCATCTATATTGTAAAATACCAAAAATATATTTATCTTATCATACTATGTTTATTAGATCTCACTTTACATGAAGTGGCCGTGAAGGGATTGACAACCCCTTTATTGCGTTGGTTGTGAGTTCTCAGTTTGTTTGTGTAGGTGCGTGGGACTTTTGAGGAGCCTCCTACTGGATTGATACCTTGGTTCTCAAAACTGAGGGAAATACTTACGCTACACTTTGCTGCATCACCCTCTCCTCTTCGAGGAAAACCAACGCAAGCTCAAGACACAGCAACATGGAGCGCCTGCTCCGTGGCTGTACTGCACTCGAGTACCTTCGTCTTCAGGCGATCAATGGGTTGAGTACCTTCCACATCACCTCCATGACTCTCCGGACTATTTATGTGTGTTGCTGGTGCGGCAGGAAGACATCACAAGATGTGTACCACGGTATGGTCATTGAGGACACACCTGCACTTGAGAGATTACTTGTAGTTGATCAAGAAGGTCCAACAAGAATCAATGTCATTTCTGCGCCGAAATTTACAGTGGTGGGCTACTCGTCTGACAAATACTCCGAACTTGTTATTGGACCACACCCGTTCAGGTACAACAGCCGCCTTCTACCTCTCCTTCTACAAATTAACATTATTTCTAATTTTGAAGATGTTTGTTTGTCTGTCATTCAGAAAATGATTCCGACAAGCTTGACCCCGAAACTGCGCACAGTGAAGGTCTTGGCACTAGAATCTATCGGCCCCAACCTGGAGCAAGTTGTCAGTTTCCTGAGATGCTTTCCGTGCCTGGAGAAGCTATATATCGAGGTGATGTTCCTTTCCTGTTAAATGTCAACCATAAGGGAGTTCAATTTGTGACACCGTTTTCCAAGTTTACAATGAAAATGTACTACGATTTCTGAAGGATTCTTTTGGAGGATTTCGGTACATACATGCCCCCCCCCCTCATATTGGTTGCTTGATCCATATGGTTGCAATCAATAAGTATTTCTCCTTTGGATTCATCTGTACTAGTTTTCTTAGGGAACTTTTCATCCACTCCAACCTCTTGTGAAGAAGGCTACATTTTTCTAGAATGTAATCAAATGCCCATGTTAATCATGTCAGATCGAAGATGACATGTTAGTGCATTTTACAAATCCTGCAAACCAAATATGCCTGTAGTAATGTTCAAAACTGCATGTAGGCACTAACACGTTTTCATCTTTTGCAGATAAGATTAGGCCCAGTGGTGGATAATGTGATATAATATAACAATCACGTCGAATGCCTACATCTGCATCTCTTAGAAATTACTTTGAACTCCTACCGAGGGACCTTACCGGAGATTATATTCGCCAGGTTCTTTGTTCTCAGAGCAAGGGTGCTGAAGGAAATGAGGTTTGCCCTACATTTATTTTGCAAAAATGAATGGTTTGTTGATCAGCGCCGGCGCCTGCGGCAGAATGGAATAGGCTCCAAAAATGCTGAATTTCATTTTGGAACTTCAGATGACAGAGTAATCGGAACTCATCGTGTCAACCCCATACATGACTTCTCAGTGGTTGACCCCTTTGCAAAAATTGTGAGGTTTCGAAACCAGACTTAGAAGTGGTAATATTAGTTTGAACCTCTCTGATATCCATGTTCAGCGGATCAGCGCGAGCGTTTGCAGCTGATGAGCTGAATTTCATTTCTAATATCAGTTTGAACCTTGTAATCTTCGAATTTGAGCCATATAACTCTAGAATTTGAACCTTGTAATATTTTGAGCTTTTGTGGTACAATCGTTGAAATGGCATCGTATGAGACTCGTATATTAGTAGCACTATTTTGACCTTAATACGCAATCGTCTTAGATTTTATTAACCATTCTCGAATCTGTTTACCTTGTCGATCTCACAGCACACGATCTGTATAGCTAACTCGACTGCGATCTTCGACATTATTGCACACAGTTGGTTTCTTCCACCGTGTGCCCTGTAGAGCGCATAATTAATTATCGCACTCGAGTGTCCATCATCACCCTTCTGTGTAACTTTGACCTCATCACCCACGGGTAAACTTATGACCGAAGTCATTCCACACACTTTGTTTTTACAAAGCTTTTTGCCAATAACCGCCCACGATTTGTCCCTCTTCTAGCCGACGCGTGGCCAAACTAGCTGGGCGGGAAGCTTGCGCGGTAAACTATGCGGTAGCGCGGGAACAGGCTCACCGGCGATACATTTGGCGCCTCTTTGAGCCCACGCGTGCTGTGCAGTGTTGTCAAGCGTGCACTGGAATCCTCCGCTATGAATGCCGTGACAAGACGTGACGATTACAGGCCGGTCGGCCCCCATTTATTACAGCGGCCATCTAACCCTTCTGTCTCTTCAACCTTTCGATCGCGCCCCACCACTGCAGGAAGCACACCCACCACGAGAAATTCTTAGAGGGTATCCTGCGCGGCTCCAATGGCGCTCCGAGCGGCTGCCGACGACGAGCAGTAGTTCACCATGCGTGTCGTGGTGGAAACCCACAGAAGGTTCATGGACCTCTGGGTGGTGTACACCAAATGACCCGGTCTGGGTGGAGCACTCCATCCACATCATGGAGATTTTGCTTGCCGAGGAGAAGTACAAGGTGGTCGGGTTCGACCTCGAGTACACCCGCGCTCGTGCTGGGTCTCGTACCAAGGTCACCGTTGCCCAGATTGAAGGAAATATGCCCTAGAGGCAATAATAAAGTTATTATTTATTTCCTAATATCATGATAAATGTTTATTATTCATGCTAGAATTGTATTAACCGGAAACATGATACATGTGTGAATACATAGACAAACATATAGTCACTAGTATGCCTCTACTTGACTAGCTCATTAATCAAAGATGGTTATGTTTCCTAACCATAGACATGTGTTGTCATTTGATTAATGGGATCACATCATTAGGAGAATGATGTGATTGACATGACCCATTCCGTTAGCCTAGCACTTGATGGTTTAGTACATTGCTATTGCTTTCTTCATGAATTATATATGTTCCTGTAACTATGAGATTATGCAACTCCCGTTTACCAGAGGAACACTTTGGGTGATACAAAACGTCACAAAGAAAATGGGCGATTATAAATGAGTACTACAGTTGTCTCCAAAGGTACATGTTGGGTTGGCGTATTTCGAGATTAGGTTTTGTCACTCCGATTGTCGGAGAGGTATCTCTGGGCCCTCTCGGTAATGCACATCACTTAAGCCTTGCAAGCATTGCAACTAATGAGTTAGTTGTGAGATGATGTATTACGGAACGAGTAAAGATACTTGCCGGTAACGAGATTGAACTAGGTATTGAGATACCGACGATCGAATCTCGGGCAAGTAACATACCGATGACAAAGGGAACAACGTATGTTGTTATGCGGTCTGACCGATAAAGATCTTCGTAGAATATGTGGGAGCCAATATGAGCATCCAGGTTCCGCTATTGGTTATTGACCGGAAACGTGTCTCGGTCATGTCTACATAGTTCTCGAACCCGTAGGGTCCGCATGCTTAAGGTTTCGATGACAATTATATTATGAGTTTATGAGTTTTGATGTACCAAAGAAGTTCGGAGTCCCGGATGAGATCGGGGACATGACGAGGAGTCTCGAAATGGTCGAGACGTAAAGATCGATATATTGGACGACTATATTCGGATATCGGAAAGGTTCCGAGTGATTCGGGTATTTTTCTGAGTACCGGAGAGTTACGGGAATACGTATTGGGCCTTATTGGGCCATATGGGAAAGAAGGAAAAGAGCCTCAAAGGTGGCCGCACCCCTCCCCTTGATCTGGTCCGAATTGGACTAGGGAAGGCGCCTCTTCCTTCCTTCTCCTTTTCCCTTCCTCTTTTCCTATTCCATATGGGAGATGGAATCCTACTAGGACTAGGGAGTCCTAGTAGGACTCCACACTTGGTGCGCGCCTCCTAGGGCCGGCCTCCTCCTCCCTTGCTCCTTTATATACGGGCAGGGGGCACCCCATAGACACACAAGTTGATCTTACGTGATCGTTCCTTAGCCGTGTGGTGCCCCTCCACCATATTCCACCTCGGTCAGATCGTTGCGGTGCTTAGGCGAAGCCCTGCGTCGGTAGAACATCATCATCGTCACCACGCCGTCGTGCTGACGGAACTCATCCCTGACACCCTGCTGGATCAGAGTCCGGGATGCGTCATCGAGGTGAACGTGTGCTGAACTCGGAGGTGCCGTGACGTTCGGTACTTGGATCGGTCGGATCGTGAAGACGCATTTACTACATCAACCGTGTTTTTATAACGCTTCCGCTTTCGGTCTACGAGGGTACGTGGACAACACTCTCCCCTCTCGTTGCTATGCATCACCATGATCTTGCGTGTGCGTAGGAAATTTTTTGAAATTACTACGTTCCCCAACACAGATGTGCGTGCGCCACCGCGTCCTCGTCTACCACTACTGCTTGGCCACAAGGCCTTGCGAGCGTTTCGCGAGTTTTGTCAACAGCCCCCACTACATGTTTGCTACGGTGGACATCACCAACGATGTAAAGGTGCTCGAGAATTCGGGCATCGCCTGCTAGAATCTTGTCGACATCCAGGGCCAATACAAGATTTGGGGCAGCAAGGAGCATGAGAAGGACTCATTGGTTCACCTCGACGAGGCCATCATCGACTCCTACTACAGAGACATGAAGGATTCGTGCAACAAGGACAAGCATGCCTGACACTCGGCCTGGATGAGAAACTCGACAAAGCTCACGTCGTGTACGCGGCCAAGGAGGCGTACACGAGCTACGACATGTACAAGTGGATCGTTGACATGAGGAAGAGCCTCCTTCCCCAAAACGGCCAGGGATCCAGCCGAAAGCAGAGCAATGTCAAGCGTTGTCGCAACAATAAGTAGATGAATAGATCCTCATTTCTCCTACTTTAGTATGCATGTAATTGCTTACTTTAGTGTGTGGAAATGTTATGTGTGTAGTCACTTGTGTAATTGCATGCTTAATTTGGTTATGTAATGTTGTCTTTTTAAGTATATATGTTGATGCTCTGTAGACAGAGCGTAGATGTTGTGCGGACAAAGAAAATCGCATCGCACACGGACTAAACAATGGAACCCGTCGGTGACGTTTACATCAATCACTCACAATTGTATACCAGTAATCGTTTGCTCACAACACACACAGCTTGTTAGCAGTAAACGTTTGTGTTGTTATCGGTCTTTGCACACGTTTTCGATTGCAGACATGTTTTCCGCGTATCACACACATCTTGTAAAGTTGAACCGTTTCTGTTCTCTTGTCTCAACGCAAACAGTTCATCAGAGTGAACCGCATGTCGTATATCGCACACAACTTGATCTGGCTATCCGTTTCTTTTGCGTTGCGTAATCACAAAACAGTTCATCCGAGTGAACCGTATGCTCTAATCGCACACACCTTCATCTGGCTGATCGTCTTTTTTGTTCTTCCTCATCGCAAACAGTTAACTGAACTGAACCGTATGCCCTGCATCGCACACGCAACTAAAATCTGAACCATGTTTGATGCATCCTCCATTGCAAACGTTTTCCATCTTTTTTGATGGTTTTTTACACCACCGTTTGCGATTATTGCATCGCACATAGTTTCGTCGAAGGGTCTCTGATCGTAGTTTCGCGTTAGCAACATCCTACAGTAGTGCAATGCTTAGTTTTAGGTACCCATTCTTCAATGGGTCCTCTTTTGTCAGCAACAAGAGTCTTAGGAACCCAGATAGACTATTCAATGCACTCATAAGGAGAACCAGCAAGTTTGGCATAAGCATCTTCGTCATTAGCACTACATAAACCATGAGAAAGATTAAAATCGCTGACATGATCAAAATGAGTGGTTTTGCCCCTAGTGGTTTACCACCCACACCCTTGTTTGCCTTCTCCTTGGGAGCACTCTCCCCCTTGATACGCTTCAATGCATCTATAATTTTTTTTGTTCCATGTTGTTATATTATCAATCTTGGATGTTTTATATACATTTACTAGTAACTTTATATCATATTTTGGGACTAAACTATTGACATAGTGCACAGTGCTAGTTGTTGTGTTTTTGCTTGTTTTTTACTTTGCAAAATATCGATACCAAACGAAGTCCAAATGTCATGAAATTTTTGGAGAATTGTTTTTGCCCAAAAGACACCCAGGGAGCCAAAGGAGCACACGGGAGGAGGCACCAGGGCGCGCCATGGGGCCTAGGCCCGCCCTGGTGGGTAGTGGAGCCCACGGGAACCATCTCGACTGACTTCCACCTCTATAAATACTCTAAAATCCCCAAAACCCTAGGGGAGTCGAGAAAATACAGTTTCTTCCGCCGCAAGTTCCAGAACCGCGAGATCCAATCTAGAGGTCTTTTCCGGTACTCTCCCGGAGGGGGCAATGATCACGGAGGGGTTCTTCATCATCCTTGTTGCCCCTCCGATGATGCGTGAGTAGTTTACCACATACCTACGGGTCCGTAGCTAGTAGCTAGATGACTTCATCTTTCTTTTTGATCTTCAATACAATGTTCTCCTTGATGTTATTGGAAATCTATTTGATGTAACTCTTTTTTGCGATGTGTTTGTTGGGATCCGATGAATTGTGAGTTTATAATCAGTTTTATCCATGAATATTATTTGAGTCTTTGCTGAACTCTTATATGCATAATTGTTATAGCCTCGTATTTCTTCTCCGATATTTTGGTTTGGTTTGGCCAACTAGATTGATTTTTCTTGCCATGGAATGAGGTGCTTTGTGATGGGTTCGATCTTGCGGTACTCAATCTCAGTGACAGAAAGAGACATGACACGCACGTATCATTGCTATTAAGGGTAACAATATGGGGTTTATTCATACGTGAGTTTATCTTGTCTACATATGTCATTGTTCTTATTGCATTACTCTGTTTTCCATGAACTTAATACACTAGGTGCATGCTGGATAGCAATCGATGTGTGGAGTGATAGTAGTAGATGCAGACAGGAGTCGGTCTATTAATCTTGGACATAATGTCTATATACATGATCATTGCCTTGGATATTGTCATGATTATTCTCTTTTCTATCAATTGCCCAACAGTAATTTGTTTATCCACCGTATGCTATTTTCTTGAGAGAAGCCTCTAGTGAAAACTATGGCCATTGGGTCTATTTCCTATCGTATTAAATCCAAAAATACCTTGCTGCGATTTTTATTTCTTTATTTTATTTTGTGTTTTTGCTAGATCTATTTACCAAAACCTTTACAATTTAATCTATCTCAATACCTAGGAGGGTTTGACAACCCCTCTTACGCGTTGGGTTGCAAGTTTTTGTTGTTTGTGTTCAGGTGTTGTTTACATTGTGTTGCTTGGTTCTCCTACTGGATTGATAACCTTGGTTTCATAACTGAGGAAAATACTTACTTTTGTTGTGTTGCATCATCCTCTGCTCTTCGGAGAAATACCAACGCAGATACAAGCAATCATCCCTCTTTAACAAATACATCTTTTAGAGGCAAATACTTCTTGGTCTTGTACTTCTTCTTCTTTGACTTGGGTGCAAGTCCAATTCCCTCCTTAGCCACAACTTCTTTTGGTTTCTCAAAAGTTCGTTAAGGTTATTCTGACCTTGTATGCACGAGACGAGGCCTTTCTCAAGTTGCTCCTTCAACTTAGCATTCTTCTCAATAAGATGAGCATGCTCAAAACAAGGGTTAGTTGCATTAGCACTATATTTACCTAATATTAAAGGATGGAAAATTTCATAATTCAACGAGGCCCTTCTCAAGTTGCTCCTTCAACTTAGCATTCTTCTCAATAAGATGAGCATGCTCACAACAAGGGTTAGTTGCATGAGCACTATCTTTACCTAATATTAAAGGACGGAAAATTTCATAATTCTCCATCTGTCACCCCTTTATATCCATTGTTTTTATATGTTAACTATAAAAATATTGACGGGTGAGATTTAAAGTATGTCTATAGTTGATGAAAATTACCCACCAATGCCACTCACAACCGAGAAAAAAATGATTGGTTCTTCTTCTTATCGGTCATAGTTATCTTGCTTGTCCAGCCTGTTTTTTCTCTTAGAAAAGAGAACAATTTGTCAACGTTAGGCCCTAGATACACTAGGGGAGTCGAACTCGCCTCATAAGCCCATCTCGAACCCAACTAAAAATGCGACACTCGGTAGAGGGACATTCGCAGCGTCTCTCGCTGGCCTGGGTGGACCAGCTCGTGCATCCGGCAGTCGATGCACGTCCGAAACACTATGCCTCATGGTGGTAGCACGTGATGCTCTTGGCTAGCCGGTGGACGCTCGGGGGCGCGGTTGCTAGCAGGGCATGGTGGCGACGACTAGGAGCGGTGCGGCAACTCCTGCTGGTAGGCGTGAAGTTCACGACAGTGCACACAGTATGAAGGTCAGCGGACGAGGGTGAGCGACGCGCATCTGCCGGCATAGAGGCTCGGCACACTAGCGGCAACCAGCAACTTAGTTGGTGGTGTTGGAATAAGCCACGACAGTGATGATAAGTGTGCTTGCGTGCTGGTCAAGCCGGGCACTGGTTCGTGGTCGTGCCATGTCTGTAGGCGTGCGTGCATGGAGTGCGTGTCTGTGTCGCGTATGAGTCCTGCTCGCTTACGAGTCGTAGTCCCTGTGGCCATGGCGATCTGTTGCTCTAGCCATGCTGAACGCGTCGTAGGCGGGCAGCCAGGGCGAGTGAGACGCGGGTGCCAGATCGTGGGGGAGGGGTTGCGTCGTGCGCACCAGCCCCAGTATAAACTCCCTCCCGTGACCTGAGTTTGAGGTTGTTACAGAGCGACTTGGTTCGTCCAGAAATAACACAAAATTAAGCATTTGTTGCCCGGGCATTTGTCGCCAGATAGAAACAACTAGCCTACTGCTTCGTCTACCTTGGTGCAGCAGCGAGAGTAGGGTTCATTCCCAACAGGCCGCCAAGGCACGTCTACAACACTACGAATCGCGGTGGCATGCTGGCCAGCACGCGTGGCTCGCGCGACGTGATTGTGGTAGATGCTCGTGGCGTGCCAAGCCAACTAGGAGTGGTGCAGCGACTCCTGCTAATTGGCATGAAGCTTGCGTCAGCGCACACATGACAAAGGTCGGTGGGCGAGAGTGGGCGATATGCATCTGCCGGTTTGGGCTCGGCAAACCAGCGGCAGCCGGCAACGCAGTGGGCGGAAGCATCAGGCCACGAGGCTAAAACTAGGGTGGCGCGAGTAAGCACGACAGTCTGCGGAGCCAAAGCGCGGCGGCGCGTTGGACCAGCACTGGCGTGTGATGTCTACTACATAATTTTTTTCTTATAGACTCGTGTTGGGCCTCCAAGCGCAGAGTTTTGTAGGACAATAGCAAATTTTCCTTAAATGGATGACCTAAGGTTTATCAATCCGTGGAAGGCGTAGGATGAAGATGGTCTCTCTCAAACAACCCTGCGACCAAATAACAAAGAGTCTCTTGTGTCCTCAACACACCCAATACAATGGTAGATTGTACAGGTGCACTAGTTTGGCGAAGAGATGGTGATACAAGTGCAATATGGATAGTAGATATATGTTTTTTGTAATCTGAAAATATGAAAATAGCAAGGTAACTAGTAACAAAGTGAGCAAAACGGTATTGCAATGCTTAAAAACAAGGCCTAGGGTTCATACTAGTGCAAGTTCTCTCAACAATGATAACATAATTAAATCATATGTCAATCCCTCAACGTGCGATAAAAGTGACTCCAAAGTTCCTATCGCGGAGAACATAAGATGAAATTGTTTGTAGGGTACGAAACCACCTCAAAGTTATTCTTTCCGATCAATCCATTGAGCTATTCCTATAAGTGTCACAAACAACCCTAGAGTTCGTAGTAAAATAACACCATATGATACACATCAATCAACCCTAACGTCACCTAGATACTCCAATGTCACCACAAGTATCCATGGGTCAATTATACGATATGCATCAAATAACTTCAGATTCATAATATTCAATCTAACACAAAGAACCTCAAAGAGTGCCCCAAGATTCCTACTGGAGAAACAAGGACTAAAACGTGCATCAACCCCTATGCATAGATTACCCCATTGTCACCTCAGGAATTTGCGAGTTGAATGCCAAAACATACATCAAATGAATCAATAGAACACCCTATTGTCACCACGGATATCCCAGGCAAGACATACATCAAGTGTTCTCAAATCCATAATAGTATTCAATCAGATAATAGTGAAATCTCAAAGGTAAAACTCAGTTCATCACAAGAAGATAGAGGGGGAGAAACACCATATGATTGAACTACAGTAACGAAGCTCGCGGTACATCAAGATCATGCCAAATCAAGAACACGAGAGAGAGAAAGAGAGAGATCAAACACATAGCTACTGGTACATACCCCCAGCCCCGAGGGTGAACTACTCCCTCCTCGTCATGGAGACCGTCAGGATGATGAAGATGGCCTCCGTTGATGGTTTCCCCTTCGGCAGGGTGCCGGAACGGGCTCCCGATTGGTTTTTCGTGGCTACAGAGGCTTGTGGCGGCGGAACTCCCGATCTAGGTTTCTTTCTGGGGGTTTCTGGATTTATAGGATTTTTGGGCATCGGTTTCAAGTCAGGGGGTCCATGAGGCAGCGCCAAGACAGGGGCATGCCCTCACGGGGTGGCGCGCCTCCACCCTTTTCGTTGCCTCAGGACTCTTCTGGCCCAACTCTTGTGTTTCGGGGGTCTCTTTTGGTCCATAAAAAATCACCATAAATTTTCAGCCCATTTCGGGAAATTTTATTTCTGCACAAAAAACGACACCATGGTAGTTCTGCTAAAAACATCGTCAGTCCGGGTTAGTTCTAATCAAATCATACCAAAATCATATTAAATTGTTGTAAACATAGCATGAATACTTCATAAATTATAGATACGTTGGAGACGTATCAGCATCCCAAGCTTAGTTCCTGCTCGTCCTCGAGTAGGTAAATGATAAAAGAAATAATTTATGAAGTGTGAGTGCTAGCAAGTGCACAAGTTTGATCAATGATATCCAATCACTTTTTCTAATATCATTATATATCATAAACAACAGTAGCTCATCTCATAAAACTTCCATTGATCAAGTAGCAAGCTATTCACATGTTAAAGCATAGATCATAAACTTTCTTGAAAACTAACAAACTAGGTTCTCAGTCATCAAACAATTGCAATTCATCTTATTTACAGGAAGGGTCTATGTAAGAGCTTTGATTTAGCAAATCCCACATACTTAATTATCATATAGTCTTCCATGATTGCTACCCCTCAAAGCATATTTTTAGAAAAAATAGCATCCATTGAACACAGAGAAAGATAGGGGCTTAATGTTTCGCCTTCCAACTTACTTATCATATAGATAATTGTAACAATAATAATTCATTATCAAGTATATTTGAATGGCCATGTATGCTTAGATCTTTCCCCATCACATGATGCTTGGCAACTAAAGAGTAGGTTGGAATGAGAAGGAATACTACTGACTCTTGCATAAAAGTAAAAGATAGGCCCTTCGCAGAGGAAAGCAGGGATTTTGCAGAGCTGTCAGAGCTCGAAGCTTTTAAAACAGAGATGAATATAATTTTGAGAAGTATGATTTCATTGTCAACGTAAGGACCGCGAGTTCTCACTATCTTCCATGCTAGACACATTATAGGCGGTTCCCAAACAGAATGGTAAAGTTTTTACTCCCCCTCCACCAACAATCACACTCCACGGCTGATCCGAAACAACGGGTACCGTCCATACCAACAACAGTCCTAGGGGAGTTTTGTTTGATTATTTGAAATTTTGTTTTTGATCTTTTGATCATAGGACTGGGCATCCCAATTACCAGCCATTCTCTCGTGAATGACAAGTGAATAAACACTCATCGTGAGAATAACCCAGCTATCATGGAAGATACTGACAGCCCCTAGTTGCTACATGAGCGATTCAGGCATACAAAACAGATTATTATTTGAAGGTTTAGAGTTTTGCACATGCAAATTTACTTGGAACGGCAGGTAAATACCGCATATAGGTAGATATGGTGGACACTCATGGAAGAAACTTGGTTCAAGGATTTTGGATGCACAAGCAGTATTCCTGCTTAGTACATAAATTTTGGCTAGCAAAAAATTCTAAATAGCAAGCACCACATGTTGGAGGATCCATAACAATATAACTTCTATATAAATATACCCAAGCATAACTCATTATGTTGTCTTCCTTGTCCAACTTCAACTAATTTACTCAAGTTTGATAATAATTAATGGGGCTCACAATCATAGAAGATTCCCAAGATAGATATTTATATGTGAAACCTCTCTTCCTTCGATATTCTTTCATGAATTGTTCAAGTGACCAATACTATGTTTGCTAACTTTCAATAAATTTACCACCTATACTTCTTACACATGAAGTCATTACTCCCCATGGGATATGCATATGAAACATATATAATTTCAGATTTATGATATTCAATTCATTCAACCATTTACTCATAGGATATAAGTGAAGCACACGAGTAAATGACAATCTACTCCGAAAAAGATATAACTGAAGATCAATGAGTAGTCGAATAATTAAGTCGCTATGTGAAGACTCTCTCATAAAGAAAATTTTGATCTTAAGTATTTTATTCATACAGCAAGCGAAACAAAATAAAATGACATTCCAAGTATAACACAACCAATGTGAAGAAGCAAAAACTTAGGCTCAACCAAAACTGACCGATTATTTTTGAAAAAGAAAGGTGGGATGCCAACCGGGGCATCCCCAAGCTTAGCTGCTTGAGACTTCTTGAAATATTAATTAGATACGCCTTGGGCATCCCCAAGCTTGAGCTTTTTTGTCTCCTTAATTCCTTTTATATCATGATTTCCCTAAATCTTATAAAAACTTCATCCACATAAAACTCAAAAGAACTCCTGAGATAAGTTAGTATAAATCAATGCATAACCTTATCATTCTCTACTGTAGAAAATAACAAAAATTATTATTTAATATTGCATACTAAATGCCTCTTCATATTTAATACTCCTATCCTCAAATAGAATCATTAAAAAAGCAAATATATGCAAACAATGCAAACATAACATCAATCTGTCTAACCAGAACAGTCTCTAAAGAATGCAAGTGGATACATACTTCCCTAACTCCAAAAATTCTGAAAGATTACCACACTGTATAAAATTTGTTGTTACTCATTGTGTAAAAATTTGAAGATTTTATCACATTCTGACTTTCCAGAAGAATTCAGACAATGATAGAAAACTTTCTGTTTTCCAAACAGCAACATGTAGACTTGTAAAATAAGCATGGTAAAGGCTATACTTGACCTTTTTATTGAACTAAAAGATGCAAAACATTATTCTAAATAGCAGCAAGCAAATATCCACAAAAGAAAATGACGCTCCAAGCAAAACTTAAATCATGTGACGAATAAAAATATAACATCAAGTAATTTTACCGATGGATTGAAGACAAAAGAGGGGATGCCATCCGGGGCATCCCCAAGCTTAGATGCTTGGTTGTCCTTGAATATTACCTTGGGTTGCCTTGGGCATCCCCAAGCTTAGTCTCTTGCCACCCCTTATTCCGTAGTCCATCGAAACTTTACCCAAAACTTGAAAACTTCACAACACAAAACTCAACAAAAAACTCGTAAGCCCCGTTAGTATAATAAAGCAAATCACCACTTGGGTACTGTTGTGAACACATTCTAAATTTATATTGGTGTTATATCTACTGTATTCTAATTTCTCCATGGTTCATACTCTCCGATACTACCGATGGTCAAACATTCAAATGGTTGACTTGCATGGAAACCAATACACCTTATATTCTGGAATGGAGGGAGTATGCCCTACATTGCAAAACTGGCAGGGAAAAAGCCATGTGGCAGGAATAGTTTTAACTCCCGACAAAGCTCTTGACATGTAGGGCAGTTGAACCGGCCGGGTTTCATATAACTGCCGTAATGGTCTTTCCTGGCAGGACTTTCAAGGACAGTTTGTAAATGCCAGCAAAGATCATTCTCGACAGTTTACCTGCCTCCAGAGGCAAAGTTTTCCCCGCTGATGTTGTGACCCCTAAGTTTTGTAATGGTGTAGTGAAGGATAAGTCTTGGTTGTGCTACGCTAACCATGGTGTAGTTGATCTTGAGGCCACACATTAATTCAAGATCATAAAGCAATAATTTCAAGTTAACGACTTTCTTAGGATGATGGCTAATGCATAACACGGTGTCATGCATATACGGAAGGATGACTACCCCATTATCAATCAAATCAGGAGCTAGGCCAAGAAGTAATTTATTTTTCTGGACCATACGAATCATCTTACTCCACATCCATTTTAAATAACATATACATTTGTTACTGAATGTTCGTATTGTTTTTTGTATAATAAGCTTTATAATGTTCTTTTCTTGTGGGCTAAAGCTTTATAAAGTTTGTTATAAATATTTTTATTATGACAATTTGGAGCGAGAACACGAATGATAATAATAAATAAAGTATGAACCCTGTATGGAGTGTGCCGAGGAAATACTACTTATTTTGGGTTCGGGTCATTTCGCTGAAATATAGTGGACCTACCCGCACCATCGCGCGCGTCTGAGATTCAACTTTCAAGTAACCAATCAATCACTTCACAGCGGAGAAAGCGGATCCACCTCCCGAACTGACCAATGGCCTCACGCCGCTGCTTCCTCTCGACCTCCGCGCGTCCCTCCCCCCATTAGGTCCCGCTCGCCGCCGCGTCTCTTCTCGCCCTCTCGCCCCCCGCGCCGGCTGCCGTCTTCACGTCCCCTCGCTCCTCCCCCTCCTGCACGGCTCCGTGACTTCCTCCGTCCCCGACCTCGACTGCCTCTTTTGCTGGGTTTGTTTCTCTCTCTTTCTTAGATTGATGCCCTTATTTACATTTTTCCGGAAAAAGGCAAAGTTTGTGTTTTGATCCGGCTGCAAAAGTAGTCGAGCTATCAACACGAATGTGGGTTACTTTCGTTCAGCAGTTAGTAAACAGAAGATGAGAAAAATAGCGTACTACTAGTTTCCGAGATGCGCCAGTTGATTTCGCCCCTCAGCAATCTAAAAATGAAAGTTCAGATGTCAAAGCGCAATCTCCAAACAGTTACATAGGCATATCAAATATATTTTGGTTACTGCAAGTCCAACTATGCCGAGGCCAAAAATAGAAACAGTGGAACCTGCTTCAACCTTTGCAGTACTGCATACTGCTCCAAGGCCTATACTATTGCAATTTTACTAAATTATGAAAAAAAACACATTTCTTGCCCTTTGTTATTTAGATAAAGAAATACAACCATAGAAATAACCCACTTGATGCTAACTGTCCACTGAAATATTGATATTTTTCTCGATAAATTTGGTCAACATAAAAAAAATTGACTTCAGACAAACCAAATGAGCCCTTGTAGATCTGTCCGGAGAGATTACACTAATTTCCTGCTGAAATGGAAGTATGCCATGTGAAGACGTATGTCATATATATCTTTCTTTGAGTATGTTACTCTTGGTTAGTGGTATTTTGGCATGGAAAAACTGAAATGAGTGTTATGTTAGCACTTGGGTTTTAGTTAGTGTTATTTTAGTCTTTGGTTTTAATTAGTGGTATTTCACAACTTTTGATTTTCACTAGTGGCTATACCCTTGCAGTTTTTCTGATTCCGGACACTGGTGCTGAGATGGCCAAGCGGAAGCGGGAGCGGGTGACAACACACAATGCTCTGACCAGCACCGACGCCGGTTCCCACAAGGTAAGCAGGAATCGAGAAACCCACAATTCGATCTTGCATGAGAGTAATAGCTTGCTCACTCCCAGACCTGCACACAACCACCCACATTAGGGCTTTAACCTGACGCTAACAATATGTTCGACCAAACATATGGAATCTGCAGAGAACAAAAAAGAGGGATGAAAATTCAGAAGAATGTCATCAGTGTCGGAACAACACTGCAAGACATGTGGACTGCTCAAGCTGCAAGAAGAGATATTGTGTCCGATGCATTAAGAAATGGTTTGTACCTTTCTAACATCATCACGTTGGTCAATTGATATTGTTCAATTTGCTTGCCTTCCTACGTATCGATTTACATTTATATATTTGTTATGAAATCATCGGATTGTGTTTGTGGCACTATCTTAAGAACAGGTATTCGAATTTAACTGAAGATCATGTTAAGAATAGATGCCCATATTGTCACAATAATTGCAATTGCATGGATTGTCTGCAGAGTGATATAATGCATAAGGTATCCATTATTTGTGTGTTCTGTTTCTAAATCTGTTTCCTAGCAGCGAGCATTGATATTTTCTCTTATTTTTCCTGCAGATTGACAAATGGAATGTATCACATGAAGATAGAATCAAGTTTGCTCATCGAACTATATACTTTTTGCTTCCTTGGTTGGAAAAACTTCACGAGGACCAGATACAAGAGAAACGTATTCAGGCCATAATTGACGGTTGATATTTCTTTTTCTTTGGAGTCCTAATTGAAGAACCTGTTACTCTTCACTTGTTTTAACACTAAAACAATCTCTGATGCAAATATTTAAACATTACTCCCCCTCCATTTTAAAATGTAAGGCACATGCATGGTCCACAAATTGAGTTGGGTCAAGATTAGACCAATCAATGCGGGTTATGTGATACAAAAGAGATATCATTAGAATTTATTTTTTAATACGAATCCAACAGTGTCACTTTCTTGTTAGAAAACTCGCATTTATTGGTCAAATTGTAGGTCAAAATTAAACCGTGGAATATGATGGTACCTTTTATTTTGAAACGGGGGGTGTATCTTTTCCTCTTTCAATATGATGTATATCAAATATTATAGGAAAACATAAAGTTGTAGTCCTGAAGTACTTTAGTCATAAAGTTATAAAGTATGAGGTGGATAAGAAAACCTTTTCTTATATTAGTTTTCCAATCTGTAAAACATGCCAGCATGCATTCTAGGGCATTCTGTTATCTGTTTTGGCGTCAAGTCAGTATTATTTGGCTCTCTTTTTCCTAATTCTGATTTTATAACAGGTATTACTGAATGCGAAGTGAAGGTTTCTCGAACTGAGCTTCCCTCGGATGCGCGGTGCTACTGGTTGGTCTTTCTCTACTCATGAAGTGTGTGCAAACTTTTGTTCCTTCAAAGTGCCTAATTCGTAGTTTTCCTTGGAATAGCAACTATTGCAGGACATGTATTGTTGACCTCTATAGAGGTTGCGAATGTGGACATTATGATCTCTGCCTCAGCTGCTGCCAGGAGCTTCGTGATGGTTCTCTGGTTAAAAAGGATAAGAAATTGAGGGCAAAACTGAATGGGAGTATACTTTGCCCACCAAAGGCAGCAGGTGGTTGTCGTTGTAGTGGTCATGCTCTTAAACTTAAGGGTATTTTCAAAGAAAATTTTATTTCTGACTTACTGGAGAAAACCAATTCAGTGGTTGACAAAAGAATGCTGGAAGAGGGAGGTTCAAAATGTTTTTGCCTTACCAAATCTGGTGAGATAAACACCAATACATCACGACAAGCAGCCTGTAGAAAGAACCCCATCGATAACTACATATACTGCCCAACTGCTAAAGATGTTCAAAGTGGTGCTTTAGAACATTTCCAGGAGCACTGGTTAAAGGGTGAGCCTGTTATTGTCCGTGATGTGCTTGGGTCAACTTCTGGACTGAGTTGGGAACCAACGGTAATGCATCGGGGCTTGCGAAAGAAGAAAAACAAGAATGGGGATCAGCGGCTCACAGTTGAAGCTATTGAATGCCTGACGGGGTGTGAGGTAAATGCCATCATGATGGTTCTTGATTTCATTGTAGCATTTCTGCAAGCTATCTGCAAGAATATTGAGACTGATGAGTACTATATGCTTCTTATAAATTCATTAGATTTGCATAGAGTAATCACTACCTCGTACATTCACTAAGCATATGGTTATGTTTCTATTGAATTGGACTAGTGAATATGCTGATTTTCTTGACAGGTGCCTATTGTTTTTCATGTTTTGTGTCTATATATCTGTGTCGTGTTTTGCTTAGTTAGCATGCTTTTTTCAACTTTGCATGTCAGATTGTCTGTTTTTACAAATATCACCTTTTGTTGGTGCCTGCAACCCTGCATCATATAGTATTTTTGTGTACTATCATCATGTGTTTTTGGCAGTGCAAAAATGCAAGTCCCAAATGCTGTAAACATACTAGGTGTTAAAACATGTGGTTACTTCTTCTGAAGCAGATTCCAACTGTTGCACTTACCACATTGATCACTTATATGTGGAATGAAAAAAAATCCTGACTACACTGCACCTTTCATTTAACAAAAATGCAGGTTGGTATAAATATTTGTCGCTTTTTTGAGGGGTATTCCTATGGAGCCGTTGGTCCTGAAGATTTGCCCATTGGACTTAAGCTTAAAGATTGGCCGCCCCATAGCACCTTTGGAGAGGAACTCCCGCGGCACGATGCTGAGTTTAGATCTGCATTGCCATTTCGTGAATATACCGATCCGATATGTGGCCCTCTTAATCTGGCTGTGAGACTTCCAAAAGATGTTAAAAAGCCAGACCTTGGTCCAAAGACTTACATTGCTTATGGGTTTGCCCAAGAACTGGAAATTGGTGACTCTCTTACATATCTTCATTGTGACGTTGCGGACGCGGTAAAGAAACGAATTTATCTTATGCTTCAAATCACTCATACATGTAGTTTATTGATCAATGTCATCTTTCTTTTGAATACAAAGCAAGTGTACTTCCATTGGAAAACATAGTAAACCTTAATCTTAATGATACATATGTATTGTCATACACTGCATATGTGCAACATTGTGCTGTTAACCTGATGTTCATGTCATTTCATATGATAATGTTTTTGCTTCTTTAGCTGTACGAATGATGTCATTGCATGCCATATGATAATCTTCTGTTTCTTTTATTTAGCTCCACGAATGATGTCCTGTTTCCTACTATAAAAACAGGTAAATGTCCTCGTACATACTCATGGAACAAAGCTCAAAATTCAAAGGCTTACAGCTATAGAGAAAAGGAAAGACAGTTTGCTCAATGAAGAAAGGACTAGAAATCTTCAAGCTTCACCAGATCATAGTGATGTAGGAATTAAGGTGGACGTTAGTCTCATAAAGCCTGAGCCAAAAGACGATGGTCTGCCTTTCGTAGAGGGAGACCAGCCAGAGGGTGGTGCTCTGTGGGATATATTCCGACGGGAAGATGTTGGCATTCTAGAGGAATATCTAACGGCGCATGCTGGGGAGTTTAGGAACAATTCTAAACTGGTGAAACAGGTGATCTATATCTACTATTTGACCATGGAAGGCCATATGACACCTAATTGTCATGTTATATGAATGTCTTATACTTGGCAGGTTACTGATCCGATACACGATCATTGCTTTTATCTAACAAAAGAGCACAAGAGAAAGCTTAAGGAACAATATGGTCAGTTAAGAATACTGATGTCATAGAAGATGAATCAGTTGTGCTCTTAGTGATTACTTCCTGGTCTTATGTTCACGGTGCATATGCAGGAGTTGAGCCTTGGACATTTGAACAAAAACTTGGTGAGGCGGTCTTTATCCCCACGGGATGTCCCCACCAAGTCAGAAATTTGAAGGTAAGATGACAGAGTGAAAACAGTTGGCCATTTCAATCGTTGTTAATGCTATACCATCATTTGTTGCATTACTTTTTCTTTATTTACCTGTTCTGTCATTTTGCAGTCATGTACAAAGGTTGCGTTGGATTTTGTTTCTCCGGAAAATTTTGAAGAGTGTATCAAGTATACAAACAAAATTCGTGAGCTCCCGAACAACCATATGGTGAATGAAGATAAATTAGAGGTCTGTAGACAATTTCGTTTATCATATATGCTAATCCTTATTAATGATTTCATAATTGTGTTGTTTTTGGTAGCTCCAGAATTGTTATTTTTTCCTTTTGATGCCATGTATTATCTCTGTACCCAGGTTAAGAAGATAGCTATTCATGCACTCAGACATGCCGTTGATTACATCATTGGATGAAGATGATGGCAGTGGAATAGTCGACTCTGGGATTCAGAAGTATATGAAAGGCAGAGAGAGGAACTCAGTTATTGTATTAAATTTAATGAGACATTGCGTATTTTGTACGACTTCAATGTATGGAACTTACATTTTTGAAAGAGACAGCTTTCCCGGAGACAATAACTGCTGTTGCAATTTACACAGCAATTGACACACATTAGTCCTTAACACTCTCGATCAATTGTGAGAAATCGGGCAATACTCAATTTGAACTATGTACTGTTATGAATGAGATGTCAATATTATTACCAAGAGAGGCAATTTTCTACGCGTGGTGGCAGCTATGCACCCTTTGGCATAAGTGCCTTTTTTTTATATATGAGGTGTCGGTTTTTTTATGGCATTGACACAAGTGCCTTTTCATGGTATAGAAATGGCATTTTCTAACTTGTCTTTGTCTTTTTGCTTGCCTTTTTGTGCAAGTGCCGTTTCGTTCTATAGAAAGGTCTTTTTCTCACTTCTCTGTCTTTTTGCTTGTCTTTTTGGCACAATTGCCATTTTGCTTGTCTGACTGGTCCTACGTCACGAAAATAACTTTATTTTAGTTTGAGAGTTATTTTCCATTGTCCAAAATAATTAGAGCATGCCACCATGTGTAGAGAGTTATTTTGAAATGTTTATTTGTGATTTTTATTGTATATGATGTGTTGATGATAACCATACTGTTCGTTAGTTACTGCACTGTTTCTTGCTGGTTGTAAGGTTGATAATTATTGACTTCGGCGAGTTCATTGATTTTTAAAAAATCAGTGGTAGGATTTCGGGAAAGTTGTTGAATGGTTGGTGAAGCTCATCATACATATGATGTCATCTCAATAATAATGTGCCATGTTTAAATCATATCTGGCATCATAATATTAGAGGCGCTTGAATTGACATTGCATACTAAGAGCAACTCTAGCAGACCCCGCAAAACGCGTTTGCAGTTCGCGCAAAACCGCTTTTGCGGGCCGGCGCGGGCTGGCACAGATGCAGACCCCCCAAACGGATCCGTAAAAAAGTATATTCGCGGAATATGCTTTTTTACGGGTCGGCTATGCGGGTTTTGCTCGGGCAATAGCGCAACGACCCGTAAACAGAAAAACTGCAAATCTGAAATTTGTCATAGGGTTTCACAAACAAGTTCAAATTCAAATGACATAAACAGTTTGCGCGCGAATAAAAGCGAAGTTCATTACGCAAAAGAGGGCATGCAAAGGTATGCGCCCATGTCCGGCATCATCTTGGGGGTCGATCTTCACTCGGCGCCATGGAGTCCATCTTGAAGTTCATTGGCGCCATCGTAGCCACCGTAGCCACCTTCGTCGCTTGTTCCAACTCCCGCACCGAAATCATCCACATTGCCACCGTATGGAGCAGAGAAAACATCACCGGAACTGGCAGACGGACCGGCCGAGGCGACCATTCTCCTCTTCAAGATCTCTCTCCTTGCCATATCATGCCATGTTTTGGTGACGTCGTCCATGTCATTGCGGTTCATTGACATGATCTTGTTCTCTTCGGCGAGCAACAATGACAGCGATTTGTTTTCAGAGGCGCGTACTTTTCTCTCCTCAATGGTAGCTCTGCGCAGCCCCTCTTCCTTGAGCATTTTCCATTTTTCTTGCTTCTCTTTTGCCTTCTTTTCGGCCAACTCTTTCTTGATCACCAACGACTTCAACAACATTAACTCGTTTGATTGCACCATGGCATCAATCTTCTCCCTCAAGCTCGATGCTTTTTGCTCTCTCTCTTTATCTTCTCTCTAGTCTTCTTGTCGCCATCGGGCTTGTTCAAATTTCTTGGGCCATCATCATCCTCATCTTCATCCATGTTTGTAAGTGAGCCTCTCTTTGGCGGGGACTCTTTGTCGATCAACTTCCATTTGTCGCACTTTTGGAGCAACTCCCAACAATGCTCTAATTTGAAGAATCTGCCTTCCGAAGCTTCCATGTCCTTGTATCTATGTTGAGCAATCTTGTCCTACACAATGCGAACAAGATGATGCAATCATTTTTCATGATACATAATGATGATGCACAACTTGAACAAAGGCAAAGCAAACTCACATAGTCGGACTCCACGGTGCCACTTGGAGGTGCACTGCGTACTTGCTCCAAGCAAGCTGCCCAACAGCTACACATAGGCTTGATGTTCTCCCAACAACCTTGAAGCGACCGAAATGTGTGTGGAGTCTTGTTGGGGTAGTTTTTCATAATGCGGAAGTATTGATCTTCGATCCTTTGCCAATATCTCTTGGCGGTTTGATTAATACCCATGCATGCATCAAGAGACACCGCACTCCATGCTTTGATCAAAGCTTGATCTTCCAAGGTGGTGTAGTTCTTCGATCTTTGGCTTTTCCCAGCTTTTGCTTGTGAATTCTCAAACGCTTCCGCTTCGATCTCCGCCAAGTCGTCCGCACAACCATGATCGTCCACGCCGCACTCTGTTTCATTGTAGTCGAAAGGTTCGAAGGGGGCTTGATCAATGTCAACCGCGTTCGTGAACAACAAGTTCACGAACTCGGTTGTTGCATTGTTCGAACCACCGCTATATTGAACGATAACAAGTCACGAGCTATCGAAAAACAATGGCGAAAATGAAAGAGAATCACCAAAATCCGAAGAGATATACCTTCCAGCCATTTCGTCGAACACCTCGCTCGCGGGGGGAGCGGCACCGTTGAACGGCATTGCCGGAGCACCTCCTTGCGGGGGGATGGAGTGAGAGGTTGAATAAGATTTGTTCCTTCAAGTCGGAACCTTCCTCCGCTTTGCGCCCGCAGCCTTGCCGGCCTTCTCCGCCGCCGGCCGGGATCGAACAGGGGCATTGCTGCCCGGAGCGCGGGCCATCGCGGCGGGGGCAGCCGGATTCCCGCCCTGCACAAGCACGTTGCCCTGACGCTTGCGGGCAGGCGTGGCGTGTGCTTGGGCGACGCCGGCGGGGCCTACATGGCAGACGACGAGATCCGCCCGAGGGGAAGGGGCGTGCGCGACCTCGACGGTGACGAAGTGTGCGGATGGCGGACTATAGCCTTCGGTCGGACTCTGGACTATGAAGATACAAGATTGAAGACTTCGTCCCGTGTCCGGATGGGACTTTCCTTGGCGTGGAAGGCAAGCTTGGCGATCTGGATATGTAGATCTCCTACCATTGTAACCGACTACTGTGTAACCCTAACCCTCTTCATTGCCTATATAAACCGAAGGGTTTTAGTCCGTAGGATGAACAACAATCATACCATAGGCTAGCTTCTAGGGTTTAGCCTCTCTGATCTCGTGGTAGATCTACTCTTGTACTACCCATATCATCAATATTAATCAAGCAGGAGTAGGGTTTTACCTCCATCTAGAGGGCCGGAACCTGGGTAAAAACATCATGTCCCTTGTCTCCTGTTACCATCCGCCTAGAGGCACAGTTCGGGACCCCCTACCCAAGATCTGCCGGTTTTGACACTGACATTGGTGCTTTCATTGAGAGTTCCTCTATGCCGTCGCCATCAGGAAGGATGCCTCATCCCGTCTTTAAATATGGCACTATTGCTAAGGGAGCTTTGGCTATCGGCCAAACTCTCCGGCTAGGCGGTTTTCTTATGACCACCTGTTCGGCCGCCGCGCCGACGATGACGTCTCGGGTCATCAAAAGCAATCTTCACGTTAACTCGGAACTCGCCGAGCAGTTAGATCCCATGGAGCTCTCTTTCTTAAACGAGCTCTTGGATCGCATCGCCGCCCTGGGAGTCGCTACAGACTACGATCAGATTGGGCCTAAACCCGATCTGAGAGAGATTAACTCTCCCCAGGTTACCCACCACGTTGCTGTGGTAGAGGAACAATACGGCGACCCTTCTTCTATCTTAAGGACTAGCTATGTCCGGATTCCTGATCCCTCCATGCCGGATTCCCGCGGAGGGAAGGACGTCACTCAAGCCCTGAACCTAAAGTCAGGCAGCAGGATAGATTCATTGGACAACATCTAAGAACCCAAGCTTCCAAGTTCGGAAACTACGTGGCCCCTGAGTCTTAAATTGGACGGGATTCCGAATTTAACTCCACCCGCCCACCCAAACATAAGCGATCTATCCCAAATCCGGCAAGAGCCCGCAGAAACAGTACACCATTACTGGGCCAGATTCCTCCTGGTTATGAACAGGATAAAGGACTGCCGCGAGGAGGACGCAATTTCATTCTTCTGCAATAATTGCACGGACAAGGGAATCCTCAACGCCGTAAGTCATCGTGAAATACACGCTTCGTTGACTTGGCGTCCATAGTACGAAAGTACTGTGCGATGGAAAGCGCCTGGAAAACCGAAATCAAATTTTGGGACAATCCGGCCCTGAATACAACCGCAGTCCAAAATAAAAGGGTGCATTATCGCCAGGCACCTGGGTTAAACACCAAAAAGCAAAAACCCTCTATAGGGCATGGAACCGTCTTTGGAGGGATGGCTCAATGGACCCTGCAAAATTCATAGTACAGAGGGCGCCACTCCAACTCATAGCCTTAGAGCATGTTGGATACTACGGCAGGTGGCCAAAAGTGGCGAAGAGCTTCTAACTCAAAAGCACCAGCCCAGGGATACCGGTACGGTATTAACAGTCTTCGAGACTTTCGCATCAAATAATATGCGGAAACGAACACTCCGCAGCCTTGTCGAAGTCTACCAAGTAGCAATCACAAACCACTTGAGTGACACAGCTATTACCTTTAATGCCAGTGATGAACCTAAATTTCGAACTGCCCGAGCACCGGCCAGACTGGTCCTCGGTCCAGTAGTGGACGGCTTTCGCCTTACCAAGGTACTCATGGACGGTGGCAGCGGATTGAACCTCATTTACGAGGAAACCCTCCGAAAAATGGAAATAGACTGGAGCTGCATTGAGCGAAGCAGCACAACCTTTAGAGGAATAATCCCCAGTCGGGAAGCATGCTGTACAGGAAAAATCACACTAGATGTGGTGTTCGGCACGCCGGATAATTACAGGTCCAAGGAGGTCACGTTCCAAGTGGCCCCGTTCAGCAGCGGATATCACGCTCTATTAGGGCGAGAGGCATTCACAATTTTTCAAGCTATACCCCATTACGGGTACATGAAGCTCAAAATGCCCGGGCCCAACGGAATCATCACTCTTGCTAGTGACCCGGACATAGCACTCCGCGCCGAGAACAAGACAGCCGCACTGGCCCTTGAGGCACTATCCGAAGCCTTAGCGGTCGAGGAACTCCCTGCGCTGCGCTCCACGGTGAACAGGGACGATGTGATACTCGATAAGAGATCCAAGTCCACCTCCTTTAAACCGGCGGACGAAATAGTCAAATTCCAAGTCCATCCAACGGACCCTACAAAAACGGCCTCCATCGGGGCACAATTAAACCCTGATGTAGACGCCGCACTACGAGAATTCCTACGCGAAAATTGGGACATTTTTGCCTGGCACCCTTCAGACATGCCAGGAATCCCACGCCGGCTGGCCGAGCACAGCCTAAACATCCTAAAAGGATTCAAGCCAGTCAAACAAGCTCTTCGGCGTTTCTCTGAACCCAAGAGACAGGCCATGGGAGAGGAGCTAGCCAAATTATTGGAGGCCGGATTCATCAGAGATATAAAACATCCGGACTGGCTAGCAAACCTGGTGATGGTACCAAAGAAGGACAAATCCTGGCGCCTATGCGTCGATTTTAAGGACCTCAACAAGGCTTGCCCAAAGGATCCCTTCCCCCTCCCCCGCATCGATCAAATTATCGACGCTACCGCAGGACACGATTCATTGTGTTTCCTCGATGCATACTCCGGCTACCACCAAATTAAGATGGCAGAGCCCGACCAAGCCGCAACGGCATTCATCACCCCATACGGCCCATTCTGCTTCAACACAATGCCCTTCGGGCTCAAAAACGCCGGCGCAACATATCAGCGCATGATTCAGACATGTCTGGCAAACCAGATCGGAAAAATAGTGAAGGCATACGTAGACGATGTGGTCGTCAAAACCAAGCACGTCGAAACTCTAGTAGACGACTTGAGGATCACATTCGATAATCTCCAAAAATATGACATCAAGCTCAACCCGGAAAAATGCATTTTCGGCGTACCAGCCGGAAAGCTCTTGGGCTTCATTGTATCCAGTAGAGGAATTGAAGCAAACCCAGCCAAGATCCGAGCTCTGTCACAATTGGATATCCCAAAGGACCTCAAACAAATACAAAAATTGACTGGATGCGTGGCGGCTCTAAGCCGCTTTATCTCCCGTTTGGGAGAAAAGGCATTACCCCTTTATCGCCTCCTCCGGCGCACCGAACACTTCGAGTGGACGGATGCCGCCACGGCCGGACTCGAAGAAATAAAAGCCATATTGGCAACAAATCCGGTCCTGGCCGCGCCCAACTTAGGCGAACCAATGCTATTATATATCGCGGCAACTCATCAAGTTGTGAGCGCGGTGCTCGTTGTCGAACGAGAAACGGACGGACACAAGTTCCCCCTTCAAAAACCAGTTTACTACGTGTCCACTGTCATAACTCCATGCAAGTCACGGTACCCGCATTATCAAAAGAGAGCGTACGCGGTGTTCATGGCATCCCGGAAGCTGCGACACTACTTTCAAGAGTGTTCGATAACAGTAGCCTCCGAAGCACCTCTTAATGACATTATAAACAACCACGACGCAACGGGCCGGATTGCCAAATGGGCCATTGAGCTCCTCCCGTTCGACATAACCTATAAGCCACGCGAGCTATTAAGTCGCAAGTTTTGGCCGACTTCGTCGCCGAATGGACTGAAGCCGATCTCCCTAAAGAGTACGACGCATATTCCAACTGGATCATGCACTTTGACGGCTCCAAAATGTTGGCTGGTCTGGGGGCTGGCGTCGTTCTGACGTCCCCAACCGGAGATACAGTTCAATACGTACTCCAGATAATGTATACGGACTCCAACAACGCAGCCGAATACGAGGCCCTTCTACATGGTCTCCGGATGGCAGTCTCCATGGGCATTCAATGCCTAGAGGTGCACGGGGATTCGAACCTCGCGATATCCCAAATAAATGGAGACTTCGATGCCAAGGATCCAAAAATGGCAGCTTATCGCAACGCCGTCCTAAAGATGTCAGCTCGGTTTGAGGGCCTCGAATTTCACCATATAGCCCGGGATAACAACCAGGCAATAGACGTATTGCACCCATTGGCACAAAGCGCAATGCCGTCCCTCCCAACATCTTCCTAGAGAGGCTGTTCAAGCCATCCGTACTATGGGAGGGGGAGTCCAGAAATAACAACCCGGACCCAACCGCACTGCCCGACACCGAACATTCTGACACAATTGGTGGTTCTGCCAACGAAGTAACATCCTCAGCCCACGTAATAATGGCAGTCATTGCCCCGTGGACGGAACCATTCCTAGCCTACCTAACCAGGCAGGAACTTCCCGAGGACCAAAACAAGGCCCGCTGCATAGTGCGGCGATCTAAAGCCTATAAGGTCCATGAGGGAGAGCTTTATAAGAAAAGCACAACCGGAGTCCTTCAAAGGTGTATCTTCAAAGAGGAAGGGCGGAATCTTCTGGTTGAAATTCATGCCGGACTCGGCAGGCACCACGCCGCAGCCTGGGCCCTTGTAGGCAAGGCCTTCCGTACAGGATTTTATTGGCCGACGGCCCGGGAAGATGCTCAGGACTTAGTCCAACGATGCGTCGGTTGCCACCTCTTTGCTAATCAAAGCCACATGCCACCCACCGCCCTCAAAACTATACCCATCACCTGGCCGTCATGATGCAGGGGCTTGACATGGTTGGACCCCTTAAAGGAGGAACCCACAAGCAAAAATACCTACTGGTCATGGTGGATAAATTCACCAAATGTATAGAGGCCAAGCCTGTCAAGACGGCCGAATCCGGACCGGTGATAGACTTCATATCAGGGGTAGTACACCGTTACGGCGTCCCCCATAGCATCATCACTGATAACGGCACGAACTTCTTGGCCGACGAGGTCAAACTCTGGTGCAAAAACATGGGGATCAAGCTCGACTATGCTTCAGTCTATCACCCTCAATCTAACGGTCAAGTCGAGCGAGCAAATGGTCTGATCATGAGCAACATTAAACCCAGACTAGTGCGGTCCCTCGAGGAATCTAATATGCACTGGGTAGAGGAGCTCAACTCCGTACTCTGGGGGCTGCGGACCACGCCGAATCGCACTACCGGATTCACACCATTCTTTATGGTATACGGCGCAGAGGCAGTTTTGCCCTGCGATATAATTCATGACTCACCTCGCGTGCGCATGTACGAAGAAAGAGAAGCCGAGCTCGATCGGCAGGACAGTTTGGACGCCTTGGAGGAGGAGCGTGACGTGGAAAAAGCCCGTTCCGCGTTCTATCAATAGCAGGCTCAAATATATCAAAGCAGAGAAGTACGGGCCAAAACTTACAATGTTGGCGAGTTAGTTCTACGCCTACCGGACAAGAAAAAGGACAAACTCAAGCCCAAATGGGAAGGTCCCTTCATCATCGACCAAGTCCTGACCGGCGAAGCGTACCATCTGCGAAATGCATCGGATAACCGACTCGAACCGAACCCATGGAACACAGCCCGTCTCCGAAGATTCTACGCCTAGCGCCAGATTCTGAGTTTGTCTCCTTCCTCCGTCTATATTTTATACAGTAGCTGCCTTATACTTCTCCCCTTCTCCCTCCTTTTCTCTTACAGCCTTTGAAGGCTCGTTCGCGCTTTGTTCGCACACACTTGACGCGCTATCCGCGCTCATTATACCTGGGGGCTTCTTTAACAGAAGCTTAATTATACGGGCTTCATTCCCAACACATGTGTCATACTTCCGCATGTACCTTTTATTCACCATTATATGCATCGATATGACTTGAGTTTTGACCAAGCTGGGTTGCCTGGCTCCTTTGCTTACCCCTACGTTCCCGATTGTTCGGCTAGGTGATAAAGGGAGCACCTCTGCGATTGTTAATGTCGGGTCAGCCGGATGTGTACCTCAGACTGGGTGAAGCCGAAAGCTAGCGTTCTTAAGGGAATATTCGGTCGGTGAACTAAAAGACGATTTCTTACCCATTTATTTATCTGCACCCAGATGTTTTTCTGCTTTTTTCGCAGTCCGGACATGCACTTTAGGGCATGCCTCCCAGGGAAAGGAACCCCTAATGGAACTATTCTCCCTGGAAGATTTTTCTTACTAACCATGTAATATAACATAACTAGTTGGGCACTTGTCTGATAAAGCACTAATGACCCCTACGCCTGGTCTCCACGCATGCCCCGGTTCTTATATAACCGCGAAGGTATTCGGACACACTCCGGACTATTAGGTCCCGAGGTTGAAGCGAAAAGGTCCGCTATGACAAACGATCTACAATCCGGCTAGAAGGCATTTTACATGTCATCTTAAATTACATAGTCAATTCGACTGACTGTATTCCTCTTCAATGCCATATAATAGGCTATCTAGTTTACAGTCCTGCTGGGAATACTTTGCGGCCAACTCTACTTGGCCGTACACTAAGCTCACAGGGATCTCCTTCCCATCGGGCCCCACAGGTCCGACCTCGGCCATGTGGTTTGGGTCAGCCTTCGTGTACCGCGTCTTCACCATGGCCCAGGCCTCCCTGGCGCCTTGACGGCAGGCCGATATCTTTCATAATCGGAAGCGTCGCCGCGCTCCCTGAAGCCTCTCTGCAAGCTCTCCAAGGCCTTTGGGCAGAGAGACAGATGGCCACAAGGCCTGGGCGACGTCTTTCATCACCTGCCGAACTCGTTCGTGCAGTTGCAAGAGCTCGGGAAGAAGGTCACCCGTAGAACCGGGCATTTCCTCTACAGACATAACTCTGTTAGTCGACTTCCTCGCCGAACTCTTTTTCAAAGTTCGTTCAAGCACTTACTAAAAATGCCGTGTCGAAGCCGCCGATTCTCCTTAACGGAGTCAGACAGCTGGGCACGAACATCCTTTAGTTCCTCACCCAGCTGAGTGTTCGCATCTTGGAGATTATTTTTCTCTTGCCTCACCCTTGTAAGCACATTCTCGCCGGCCTTTAACCGGCGCAAGAGCTATTGCTTGTCCGGATCTATCCCGTCGCCATCTGCAATGTTATTGTCAGACTTATACACACGCCGCACTTCACAAACTACTTATCTTTTGAAGCGTATATTACCAGAGGGGGTCTCTTTGGCTTCCCCTGTCGCGGCTAGTGCGGCCTCAAGTTGGGCTTTGCACTCTTCAGGCTCCTGGGACAGTTGGGTATTCTTTTCTGTAAGATCCTGCATAACCAATGATCCTTAAATCAGTTATTCTAACTATTTCAAGTCTCGGGGGCTACTGGCATATATAACTGTCAAATTTTCTCACCCATATGTCTTTTACATACTGCTCCGTGGCTCTGGCTAGACCATCTTGAGTGGCACGGAGGTGTGCATCTCCCGATGTGAAGGGATTCAATGCCTCTTGGGAGAAACATGTGTCACGAAGAACTGTCCGGCGGCGCCTGTGATTCATGGCACTCTCTGGCGGACAATCTGTCGGCATCCTCTGTCGGAGGAGCATACGACACACGCCTCGTGCTCGCCTCCGCTTTTGGGCCTGGTTTTGGAGCCTGGCTGGCGGAGGCTCGATTGGCAACCTCTTCGGGTATAGTCCGGCGAGCGCTGTTTTTCCTGAAGAGAGCACGAGCGTTAGTATGCCTTCCGGGAATAAAACCTATGAATATGGTGACACGCCATACCGTTGCACCGGCGTTTCGATCCGGACCGCACTTCTTTTTAGCCTGCTGGGCCGTGCTGCCCCTTGTTGGCTAGTCGCCGCGGGCTCGGCCTCCCGCCTCAAGGGCACCCCCTGCGAAACACCATTGGTATACGGCGATCAAAAATAAGCACGGATGGGTCATTTTCAAAGTGTTGGGACTTCGGTCTCAATTACCTGTGAGGCTGGAAGTATTCCGGGGTAATCGGCCGTAATGGCGACCAAGGCATTATCGATGCTCAGTTGGTGAAATACCCCATCAATCAGCTCCACCGATATGTCCGGATCCTTTTGGGAGGCCGGATCGAGGAACCATTCCGGATCCTCGGGTTGTGGTGGCGGGCTGTTTATATCCCTTACGGCCTGGCGCAGTTCCTGCGTCGAAATCGCAAAATGAGATACTTGACTCTGGGAATATGGATCGGATGGGCAAAAAGAAATGTCCGCTTACCCAGCTTGGAGGATTGTACATAGAAAATCCGTCCTGTGGATTGACACGGAGAAATTCCTCCTCTTCTCCTTTGTACAATGCGGACAAGATCTTCGTCAGATCAGCGACCGATCCCGGCCCCTTACGGCCATGGCTGGTGGCATCATCCTCCCCGTTGAAATCCCACATGGGGTGGCCTCTATACTGGAGCGGTTGCACCCCCCGCATAATTCATGTGGCCATGACCCCGATCATGGTCAGTCAGGAATGAGCTAACAACCTTATTCGGCTCATGAGGTAAAGAACGTCCCTGTCATTTTCCCTCTGAGGGCTCCGTGGAAGCCAGCTTAGGCGTTTCTTCAAAGGAGCATTATTGAACTCCAGGAGGCCGATCCGAACAGGGTCCGACACGGGGACATCTTCTATATAAAACCATTCCGAAGGCCAGTCTTCGGACGCCTTCTTCGGGGTTCCGGATAGATATCCGGTCCCGGCTATGCGCCATAGTTCAGCTCCGCCCACTTGATATATCGACCCCTCCTGAGAACGGGGTACGAGGCAGAACAATCTCTTCCACAGCGTGAAATGAGCCTCAACGCCCAAATACAGCTCGCAAAGGGCCACGAAGCCCGCAATGTGCAAAATGGAGGCAGGTGTAAGGTTGTGCAACTGGAGGCCGTAGAACTCCAGGAGCCCCCGGAGAAACGGATGAATTGGAAATCCGAGCCCTCTTATCAAATAAGGGACAAGGCATACCCGCTCTCCTTTGGAGGGACTGGGGACACTCTCCGCTTGCTTTCCGCCCTTATAGGTGGTGAGTCCGGCTTGAACCGGAACCATGAAGGCTACGGGAAGAAATCCCTTGGCTTGGAGCGCCACTAGCTCACTGTGCGGGACGGAGCATCTCTCCCAATCTCCAGGCTGAGGGCTGGGAGGGCGAGAGGAGGAGCCGCGTCGGCTGTCCACGATGGAATGGATTTCGGTCAGATGCGCTCCGATGAATGCTTGCGAAGGGGGAATGGTGTGACTCGGATCTAGATCCTCGTCTCTTTTATAGGCAGCTCATTTGCGCAGCTAAGGGGGTAAATGTAAAAATACCCTGGCTTTTTGCATTCGTTCAACACATGGAAGATGGCCATTATTGGGCGTGGAAGCCAAGGAGCGCAATATTTATGAGAAGCCAGACGCTATTCAACAGGTACACAGGATTTGGAGAAGAACCCGCCTTGCAATGCCGAAGACAATCTACGCGTCGGACTCGTCGTCATTGAAGCCTGGTTCGGCGGCTACTGAGGGAGTCCTGGATTGTGGGGTGTCCGGATGGCCGGACTATAGCCTTCGGCCGGACTCCTGGACTATGAAGATACAAGATTGAAGACTTCGTCCCGTGTCCGGATGGGACTTTCCTTGGCGTGGAAGGCAAGCTTGGCGATACGGATATGTAGATCTCCTACCATTGTAACCGACTACGTAACGCTAACCCTCTTCGGTGCCTATATAAACCGGAGGGTTTTAGTCCGTAGGATGAACAACAATCATACCATAGGCTAGCTTCTAGGGTTTAGCCTCTCACGATCTCGTGGTAGATCTACTCTTGTACTACCCATATCATCAATATTAATCAAGCAGGAGTAGGGTTTTACCTCCATCGAGAGGGCCCGAACCTGGGTAAAAACATCGTGTCCCTTGTCTCCTGTTACCATCCGCCTAGATGCACAGTTCGGGACCCCCTACCCGAGATCCGCCGGTTTTGACACCGACAACGGGGTCGTCCATGGCTGCGAGGGACGACCGGGGAGGAGCAGCCGGAGCTTTCGGAGGGGGGGCAATGTGTTGGGGAACGTAGCAATTTCAAAGAAATTCCTCCGCACACGCAAGATCATGGTGATGCATAGCAACGAGAGGGGAGAGTGTTGTCCACGTACCCTCGTAGACCGAAAGCGGAAGCGTTAGCACAACACGGTTGATGTAGTCGTACGTCTTCACGATCCGACCGATCAAGTACCGAACGCACGGCACCTCCGAGTTCAGCACACGTTCAGCCCAATGACGTCCCTCGAATTCCGATCCAGCCGAGTGTTGAGGGAGAGTCTCGTTAGCACGACGGCGTGGTGACGATGTTGATGTTCTATCGACGCAGGGCTTCGCCTAAGCACCGCTACAGTATTATTGAGGTGGACTATGGTGGAGGGGGGCACCGAACATGGCTAAAAGATCAAACAGATCAATTGTTGTGTCTCTGGGGTGCCCCCCTGCCCCCGTATATAAAGGAGCAAGGGGGAGGCTGGCCGGCCCTCTATGGCGCGCCAGGAGGAGTCCTCCTCCTCCTAGTAGGAGTAGGACTCCCCTCTTTCCTACTCCTACTAGGAGGGGGAAAGGAAGGGGGAGAGGGAGAAGGAAAGGGGGCGCGCCGCCCCCCCCTCTCCTAGTCCAATTCGGACCAGACGGGAAGGGGCACGCGACCTGCCCTAGGCCAGCCCTCTCTCTCTCCACTAAGCCCCATAAGGCCCATTACTTCTCCGGGGGGGGGGGGGTTTCCGGTAACTCTCCGCCACTCCGGTTTTCTCCGAAATCACCCGGAACACTTCCGGTGTCCGAATATAGTCGTCAAATATATCAATCTTTATGTCTCGACCATTTCGAGACTCCTTGTCATGTCCGTGATCACATCCGGGACTCCGAACAACCTTCGGTACATCAAAACATATAAACTCATAATATAACTGTCATCGAAACGTTAAGCGTGCCGACCCTACGGGTTCGAGAACTATGTAGACATGACCGATACACGTCTCCGGTCAATAACCAATAGCGGAACCTGGATGCTGGTTCCCACATATTCTACGAAGATCTTTATCGGTCAGACCGCATAACAACATACGTTGTTCCCTTTGTCATCGGTATGTTACTTGCCCGAGATTCGATCGTCGGTATCTCAATACCTAGTTCAATCTCGTCACCGGCAAGTCTCTTTACTCGTTCCGTAATACATCATCCCGCAACTAACTCATTAGTTGCAATGCTTGCAAGGCTTAAGTGATGTGCATTACCGAGAGGGCCCAGAGATACCTCTCCGACAATCGGAGTGACAAATCCTAATCTCGAAATGCGCCAACCCAACAAGTACCTTCGGAGACACCTGTAGAGCACCTTTATAATCACCCAGTTACGTTGTGATGTTTGGTAGCACACAAAGTGTTCCTCCGGTAAACGGGAGTTGCATAATCTCATAGTCATAGGAACATGTATAAGTCATGAGGAAAGCAATAGCAACATACTAAACGATCGGGTGCTAAGCTAACGGAATGGGTCAAGTCAACCACATCATTCTCCTAATGATGTGATCCCGTTAATCAAATGACAACTCATGTCTATGGTTAGGAAACATAACCATCTTTGATTAACGAGCTAGTCAAGTAGAGGCATACTAGTGACACTCTGTTTGTCTATGTATTCACACATGTATTATGTTTCCGGTTAATAAAATTCTAGCATGAATAATAAATATTTATCATGATATAAGGAAATAAATAATAACTTTATTATTGCATCTAGGGCATATTTCCTTCACAATGGCGGGGGAGGGTGCGGGAAGCGGGAAAGAGGGTGCGGAAATGTCCCTCCCACCAAATCTCGCGCCGGATGGGGGTTGAGCTCGGGTCGGCCTCCCAATCCGTGAAGATAGAGGTTGGGGGAGAAGATTTGCCGCGCCCAAAAAATTTTGCGGGCCGGGGCGTTTTGCGGGGTCTGCTCGTGCAGATTTTTCGGCCCCGACCCGCAATTTGGCGGTTATTTTACGGGCCGGGGCGTTTTGCAGGGTCTGCTAGAGTCGCTTTAAGTAGTTCATGTATTTGTACAACCTTCCTAACCTCCGATATTAGCTACCATGTAATATTAGGTACACCTTTTGGAGAAAACAGTAGTCTCATTTCTAAGAAGGTATGAGCTATATTTGCTTCCCTAAATGTTCATATATTTTGTCACGTCATTTTTGTTATAACGTCTTCTTGATAATGATGTTATGCAATGATATAAATTTAAAATAAGTTAACCTAGCATTGTAAGAGCATCTCCAGCAGATCCCGCATAACGCCGACCGCAAAACGCGTTTGCAGTTCGCGAGCAAACGGCTTTGCGGGCCGGCGCGGACGACCGCAGATGCAGACACCACAAAACGGACCCGTATAAAAGGATATTCGCGGAATATACTCTTTTACGGGTCGGCTTTGCAAGGTCTGCTCTTGCGCCGCTGCCGCCGGTCCGCAAATATTAATACCACACCACAAAAATACAACAATCATCCAAACTACAAAATAATTATTTAGAAAAATATCAATACCAACACAATAGAACAATAATCCACATTACAAATAATTATTCAAATCACCGAAGCTAACTAAATAATGCAATATAAAACTTGTCCCGAATACAAATAACACATGAATTAAATAAAAATGAATAGAAAAATGAGTTTGTTATTGTCCAGCCCTTTGCCAATGGTGCTCAATGAGATCTTCCTAAAGCTGAAAGCGGGTGTTTGCATTTTCAATCTCCTTGTATGTCTGAAGAAAAGCTCTAATGCAGTTAGGGTCTCTAGTTGGTTTGACACAGCTACCCACATTGTCGTAGAAGAACTCCAAGTTCATGCCTCTCATCTTCGAGAATCATATTGTGAAGGATAACACAACATGTCATGATGTTTTTCAAGGTCCGCTTGTCCCAAAAACGAGCAGGACCACGAACAATGGCAAACCTAGATTGCAAAACCCTGAATGCCCTTTCAGTGTCTTTTCGGGCTGCCTCTTGCACCCTCGCGAATTCACATTGTTTTTAGTTTTGGGTTGTTTGATGCTCTTCACAAATGTGCACCAAGGAGGGTATATACCATCTGCCAGATAATACCCTTTTGTGCATTCATGCCCATAGATAGTGTAGTTGCAAGCAGGAGTATCACCACTAGCAAGCCTAGCAAACAAATGAGATCGTTGCAAGACAATGATATCATTGGGAGTGCCCGGCATACCAAAAAAGCAATGCCAAATCCATAAATCCTCGGATGCTACGGCCTCTAGCACAATTGTTGCATCACGAGACTTGCCACAATACATTCCTTGCCATGCCTTCGGGCAATTTTTCTAATTCCAATGCATACAGTCAATGCTACCTAGCATGCCAGGCCAACCTCTCCTCTCACTAGATGCCATCAAATTTTTTTGTGTCATCCTCGTTAGGTGCCCGAAGATATTCAGGACCAAAGACACGGATGATCACTTTGGCAATCCTATGCACTGACTCAATTCTGTTATCTTCGTCAATGCGAAGGTACTCATCGGCATAGTCAGCCGGAACGCCGTATGCAATCACCCGCATAGCTGAGGAGATTTTTTGATATGCACTAAATTCCTTTAAGCCTGCGGCATTTCTTCTTTGAGTAAAATACCGAGAGTTTGCCTCGCAATCTTGAACAATTTTCAATAAGAGAGATTGGCGCATTCGGTACCTTCTCCGGAAGAGGTGCGGTGGATATGTTGGATTCTCCGAGAAGTAGTCTTGCATCAACATCTCGTTCCTGAGATGGCGATTTTGAGGAATGCAAAGACGGCCGACGGTCGATCCTCGCCGCCTCTTTCGGTTCTCGTCTTCGTGCTCCTTCATGGCAAGAGCCATCACCAACGTCTGCTGCCGATAGTTAGCAAGCAGCGTCTCAACATCCGAGTCGTCGGAATCGGACGAATCGTCAAGGAAAAACTTCTTGCACGGGCTCAATTCCATCTACATGAACAAAAATTGGACGCGCGCGTCAGCCAACTATGCGCAGCGCTCGAAACAAATCACAAGCAAGCACTCACCGGCGGCTCGTGGGGCGGGCGATCCCGGGTGGCGACTAGGGGCGGCTCGAGGGCGGTCGATCCCCGGCAGCGACGGCGACTAGGGGCGGCTCGTCTCGCCGGATCCGGGGAGGGGGGGGGGGGTGTAGTGTATCGGTGGTGGAGGGTGGGGGACGAGCCTCACGGCGCGATTTCACCGGCAGATTTGGTCGGAATCGCCGGCAGCGGTCGGGCGGAACTAATGGAGGGCGGCGTCGAAAGGAGGTGGGGAATGGGCGCGGGCTGAAATGTCCCTGCCGCCAACCGCTTTCCTGCGATACGCGGCACCGTAGGGGTGAGGCGGAAACCTGCGTATTCGCGGGTTGGGGTAGAGATTTTGCCGCGCCCCTCCAAATTTTTTACGGGCCGGCCGCGTTTGTGGGGTCTGTTCGGCGGGATTTTCCGCGCTGACCCGCATTTTTACGGTTATTTTGCGGGTCGGGGCGTTTTACAAGGTCTGCTAGAGTTGCTCTAATGCTTCAGATTTGCCATTCCGATAACTTAGCTATTGAAGTGCTCGCAGCTTGGTGCCTATTTATGTTCTTGTTTTAGATTGTAATTCACGGCGATGTGGATGTTAGATTTTGACTTATTTAGGCTCTGGATTTTCAAGGATTTGATTTTAACACTGTTGTCTATGCCTTCATCAAATACAAAAAATTAACACATGAGGTTTTGTTCCTTACATCTGGTCTCGGTCTATTATATTTTTGAGCTTGTTGATAAACTGATTGCCTAGCTGGGGGCGTTTTTCTCTCTTTCTCAATACTGCATCCACTGTTCTTTCTTTCTTAGTTTCTTTCTTTCTTTATATGAGTCATTTTCTTGAGACGTTTATGAAGCCCCATCTCCAGATCAAAAAAATAAGTAAGGAATTGTAATTTAAATATTCTAAGTTGCTCAGTTTTATACCAATCATTAGGTTTGGACTTACTACAGTTTTTTTGGTGACTTGATGTACTAAGTTACGAGTTCCTGAAATGTGATACTAGGATCTTGGTAAGTCAACAGTCTTGGATGCTTATCTTGATGATTTTTCCTGATTTTTGGTTATCCTTGGTCTAATGTGTAGTTTGCTTTAGAGAAAAGTCCACATTTCAACTCTGAATTAACCATTCGATTCGACTTACAACCCTCATCTTCGAAACCGGTAGTATATATTACACCCTCATCTTACCACAAAGTTCAAAACACAACCCTTGTCTTGTTTTTGGGCCGGTCAACCAGTTTTGACTTCATTCAATGCTGACTTGGCGCAAGTGGACAAGCCAACTCACGCATGCAACATCTAAACTTACCCCTCTCTGGCTCTCTCCCTCGATTCAGTCAGTCGTCCCACCCGAGTCCGACCGCAGTCCCTGCCACCGCCGCCTGGGACGCCTAACGCCTCCAACCGCCACCCAGGTCCCCCGCCACCGCCACCACCACCTCCGACGCCGGCGACTCGATACCGGCGAAGGGCTGTGCTGCACCTCAGCACCGGCACCGTCGCGCTCGGCAAGGTCTTCTCCCCTGCTCCGCTATCGAGGTGGGGTGGACGACACAGGCCGCCGGAGATGCGAGATGGTCAGGCAGCAAGCTGTAACGGCGGGCGGCGGTGGTGTTTCTCTAGCGGTACGGAGGAGTTGTGCTGCAGGCAAGTAGGAGCTAGCAGAGGTAAAGTAGGGTCATCATGGACGGCGGGAGGTTGCTGGGCGGCCAGGGAACTTCCGGCAACATCTTCCTTGCTTCCAGAATCCGGTAACCGGCGCGCGCCGCGCGCGGTGCCTGCATCGGCGTACTCCGGCGCTCGCGCTGGACGAGATCTCTCGTCTGGGCCCAGTTACGGCGCTCGCATGCGCACCTCCCCTGTCGAGCGGCACCAACTGTGTGGCGGCGACCCGATGCGGCCGCAAATTCAGCTCGTGAGCAGCAGGGGCGCAAAGACCGTGGGCAGTTCTTCTCGCGACTCCAACGAAACAACAGCGAGATACATACGTGCGTGCGTTCAGTGTGTGCCGCTGGGTGCTCTGCTTGCTTCTCGGAACCATCCGTGTTATGTGTGCCCTGCTTAATGTGTGTGTGCTTGTAGTGTGCGTGCGTTGCTGTGTGTTTTGCATTGTGTGTGCATGCTCGATCGAAAGGAGGTTCGCTCCTCTCTCCACACAACCGCCGCCATCGCGGCCGACCACGACGACCACGAATCCGTCCGCCGCTGAGGAGTGAGGACCGATGAACGACGGCGCTGGATGAAGGGAAGCACCGCGAAGGCCGAAGGTGAGTGGCACGGACGTGCGGCGTCGCGTGCGCTAGAGGAAGAGGAGCAGCGTGCATGCAGCGCATGCGTGCATCCTGCTTCCTGCTCGCTCTGGCAGACGCCTTGGTCAACCATGTCCTCGTTCTCGAGTTTCCCCTCCATCACTGACCATGCCGGCGTGGTCCAGGTGAGTGCCTGGTCTTTCCTCCCTTCTCCCGAGCTTCCCCGTGCCCTGTGGACCGTCGCCTAGCGCCGCCGGTCTGCTCCGCCGTCAGTCCTCACCGGCGCAGCTCCCGCAACCCTAGCATCTCGTGCTTGCTTCCTCTCGGACGCGCCCGCTCTAGCAGCTCTCCCACCTGCTCGTGCAGCTCCATCGAGGCTGCGTCGGCTCTGGTGGTGTGGAGCGGGTCGGGGCTTGAGCTAGCTTGCGGGTACAGCGCGTGGAGGCGGTGTGGCGGCGCTGCCGGTCTCCGGCCGCCACCAACGAAGGTAGTGGCGGTGGCGGTGGCGGTGGAGGCGTCCAAGGCGGCGGCTGAGTCGGGGCTCGGGGTGGACTGAAACGAGGCTGAGGGAGAGGGTAGGTTTGATGTTGCATGAGTTGGCTGCTGAGTCAGCATCCAGTCAGCCTTGACTTTGTCAAAACCGGTTGACCAGCCCAAAAACAAGATCAGTCCGGGCTTTTGGGATGGAGTGGGCTCTCTGCTGAATGTTGGCCTATGTGCGCATAAACGTCCAGAACGTAAGTAGAGCATGGGCTAGATTGAGTTGGACGCTAACATCTCAGATCGTAGCCAAAGATCGCCATGCCTTCCTGAGGGGCTTCTCAGGGGATGAGATGTTAGGGCTGCTGTAGGCCGGTGAGGCTGGCTCGGTTTAGTCCCACCTCGCTTACGGGAGGAGGCCATGACCAACTTATAAGGGAGAGATTCCTTCCTCCTATCAGTCCGAACTTTTGGGATGGAGTGGGCTCTTTGCTGAATGTTGGCCCATGTGCGTATAAACGTCCAGAACGTAAGTAGAGTGTGGGCTAGATCGAATTGGACGCTAACAAAAAACAAAATCAGGGTAGTCTTTTGAATTTCGTAGCAAGTTAAGGGTGCAATACAACCGGTTTCGAAGATAAGAGTTGTAAATCAAACTGAGCAGTTACTTCAGTGTTGAAATATGAACCTTTTTTCTTTGCTTTATCTTTACCTAATATTAAAGAATGAAAGCTTTCATAGTTCTTCTTACGTCATCCTTTTTATATTCGTTGATTTTGTGTTAACTATACAGATTAATGGCTAAGATCTCTACTTCTTTTCGTGCATCAAACTTTCATCCGTACGTCGTCTTGGCCTGCCTTTTGTGTTAACTATATAAAGATTGACAGCGGAGATTTAAAAATAGATCTACATAACAGGTACACGATGGACTTGTGTACCCAATCGTTTCAATGCATATAGCGGAAACTCCCAATGAAGGACGAAAGTCTTGCCGTATATAACAAGGAAACTAATCCCCCGTTGTAAACAGGACAAGGTGTTATAAAGGTAAGTTAACCTTCTTGATTTCCTCCTCACGTCACAACGGAGAACATGTGGAAATTGCGCTGCTGAATCGAACAAATTTGCATCACATGGCGAACCAAGGTGATCCGATCGGAAAGAATCCATACTTGAGGAGGGTGGGTCTGAGTACTCCATGACATAGAGCTTGCCGTTGCCATGGCGTGGTCACCGCGGGAAGGACTACTCCATGAGTTACTCATGGCGTGGTCGCCAGGTCCTGACGACGTTGGCCCAGGCCAGGCGACAACAAGGCCGGGCGTCCAAGTCCGCTGGGCTCTAGCTAGGGCGGGGTCCTGACACAACCAGAGATGCCTGGTTCAACGGAGGAGGACGAGCAGCTAGCCTCGAGAGGGGGTAGGACCAATGAGCTCAATGGAGGAGGGCGTGTCATTAGCCACTAGCGGGGGAGGGTAGGTCCAGGCCGGATCTCGGTGAACCGACGTTGATCAGGGGTAAAGGAGAGAGAGAGAGCTCCAGCAACGGCAAGGGCTTGCAACCAATGTTGTGCTTGTGCACCAGATGCTGGGAGTTTGACTTCTCCTTCTTCCGCATAAGCTGGGCGGAGTCATGGGGCGTGGTGCTCCTGCTCTACGTGTAAAAAAACGCCGAGATCTATCATCTACGTGCGTCCTCCACTTCCTCATTTTGGATGCTCACCCTCACCTCCCTCCTCGAATACGACACTGTTATGGTCTGCGCAAACGACGGCAGGGAGGGAGGCACCATCGTGCTTTACTCCGTTGTCTGCAGCCACGTCCGCTGGGCTCTGGCTAGCGACTGTATCAAGGAGGACCTTATTACGGAAGACAAGGCCGCTGCCGCCGCCAGAGCGTGCGTGGCGAGCGGGTCGTGTTGAGGGCGAAGACGTTGCTGGAGAGGTACAGAGTTGTGCCGTGGCTTCTATTGCTCTTCGCGTCACTGCGGATGTGTGCGATGGTGTGCTTATCCCCGCAGTATCGTATTTGACCCCTCTACCTTATTGGTTTTGGGATGCTTCGTAAGTCTGCTTGGCATGTTGTAGTGTTCTCTAAAGGTCTCGGGGCAACATAAATGTTTCTTTCAGCTGTTTCAGTTGCAGGAATAACGCATCTATGTCAACTGATTTTACTTGCTGATTCCCACTGTGCATGTATATTATTTGAGCATACAAGTTCTGTAGAAAAGAAATGAGAAGAAGACAGTGAAGATGGGACCTTGATAATCCACAAGTGTAGGGGATCACAACAGCTTTTGAGGGTAGAGTATTCAACCCAAATTTATTGATTCGACACAAGGGAAGCCAAAGAATATTCTCAAGTATTATCAGCTGAGTTGTCAATTCAACCACACCTGGAAACTTAATATCTGCAGCAAAATGGTTAGTAGCAAAGTAATATGATAGTAGTGGTAACGGTAACAAAAGTAAAGAAAGCAAAAGTAATATTTTTGGTATTTTGCAGTGATTGTAACAATAGCAATGGGAAAGTAAATAAGCGTAGACCAGTATATGAAAAGCTCATAGGCATTGGACCGGTGATGGATAATTATGCCGGATGCGGTTCATCATGTAACAGTCATAACATAGGGTGACACAGAACTAGCTCCAATTCATCAATGTAATGTAGGCATGTATTCCGAATATAGTCATACGTGCTTATGAAAAAGAACTTGCATGACATCTTTTGTCCTACCCTCCCGTGGCAGCGGGGTCCTAATGGAAACTAAGGGATATTAAGGCCTCCTTTTAATAGAGAACCGGAACAAAGCATTAGCACATAGTGAATACCGAACTCCTCAAACTATGGTCATCACCGGGAGTGGTCCCGATTATTGTCACTTCGGGGTTATAACACATAGTAGGTGACTATATACTTGCAAGATAGGATCAAGAACTCATATATATATTCATGAAAACATAATAGGTTCAGATCTGAAATCATGGCACTCGGGCCCTAGTGACAAGCATTAAGCATAGCAAAGTCATAGCAACATCAATCTCAGAACATAGTGGATACTAGGGATCAAACCCTAACAAAACTAACTCGATTACATGATAGATCTCATCCATCCCATCACCGTCCAGCAAGCCTATGATGGAATTAGTCAAGCACGGCAGTGAGCATCATGAAATTGGTGATGGAGGATGGTTGATGATGACGACGGCGATGAATCCCCCTCTCCGAAGCCCCGAACGGACTCCAGATCAGCCCTCCCGAGAGGTTTTAGGGCTTGGCGGCGGCTCCGTATCATAAAACGCGATTATTTCTTCTCCTCTATTTTTTCCTCCCCGAAAGCAAATATATAGAGTTGGAGTTGTCGGAGGAGGAGCTCCAGGGGGCCCACGAGGTAGGGGGGCGCGTCCCCCACCCTCGTGGACAGGGTGTGGGCCCCCTGGTCTTCATCTTTGGCGTGGATTTTTTATTATTTTTAACTTGACGTTCCGTGGAGTTTCAGGTCATTCCGAGAACTTTTGTTTTCTGCACATAAAACAACATCATGGCAATTCTGCTGAAAACAGCGTCAGTCCGGGTTAGTTTTATTCAAATCATGCAAGTTAGAGTCCAAAACAAGGGCAAAAGTGTTTGGAAAAGTAGATACGTCGCAGACGTATCAACTCCCCCAAGCTTAAACCTTTGCTTGTCCTCAAGCAATTCAGTTGACAAACTGAAAGTGATAAAGAAAAACTTTTACAAACTCTGTTTGCTCTTGTTGTTGTAAATATATCAAGCCAGCATTCAAGTTTTCAGCAAAGATTATGACTAACCACATTTGCAATAATTTTCAGGTCTCATGATTACTCATATCAATTGCATAATCAACTAGCGAGCGATAATAATAAATCTCGGATGACAACACTTTCTCAAAACAATCATAATATGATATAACATGATGGTATCTCGTTAGCCCTTTCTGAGACCGCAAAACATAAATGTAGTGCACCTTTAAAGATCAGTGACTGACTAGACATTGTAATTCATGGTAAAAGAGATCTAATCAAAGTCATACCCAATATAAATTAACAGTAATGAATGCAAATGACAGCTGTGCTCTCCAGCTAGTGCTTTTTAATAAGAGGGTGATGACTCAACATAAAAGTAAATAGATAGGCCCTTCGCAGAGGGAAGCAGGGATTTGTAGAGGTGCTAGAGCTCGGTTTTGAAATAGAGATAAATAATATTTTGAGCGGTATACTTTCATTGTCAACATAACAACTAAGAGATGGCGATATCTTCCATGCCACACACATTATAGGCGGTTCCCAAACAGAATGGTAAAGTTTATACTCCCCCTCCACCAACAAGCATCAATCCATGGCTTGCTCGAAACAACGAGTGCCTCCAACTAACATCAGGTCCCAGGGGGAGTTTTGTTTGCAATTAATTTTGATTTAGTTTGCATAAAGCATGGGACTGGGCATCCCGGTGACCAGCCATTTTCTCGTGAGTGAGGAGCGGAGTCCACTCCTCTTGAGAATAACCCGCCTAACATGGAAGATAAGGGCAGCCCCAGTTGATACATGAGCTATTCGAGCATACAAAACAGAATGTTTATTTGAAGGTTTAGAGTTTGGCACATACAAATTTACTTGAAACGGCAGGTAGATACCGCATATAGGAAGGTATAGTGGACTCGTCTGGAATAACTTTGGGGTTTAAGGGATTGGATGCACAAGCAGTATTCCCGCTTAGTACAAGTGAAGGCTAGCAAAAGACTGGGAAGCGACCAACTAGAGAGCGACAACAGCCATGTACATGCATTAAAATTAATAAACATTGGATGCAAGCATGAGTAGGATATAATCCACCATGAACATAAATATCGTGAAGGCTATGTTGATTTTGTTTCAACTACATGCGTGAACATGCGCCAAGTCAAGTCACTTAAATTATTCAAAGGAGGATACCACCCCACTATACCACATCATAACCATTTTAATAGCATGCTGGCACGCAAGGTAAACCATTATAACTCATAGCTAATCAAGCATAGCATAAGCAACTGTGATCTCTAATTGTCATTGCAAACATGTTTATTCATAATAAGCTGAATCAAGAACAATGAACTCATCATATTTACAAAAACAAGAGAGGTCGAGTTCATATCAGCTTTTCTCATCTCAGTCAGTCCATCATATATCATCATAATTGCCTTTCACTTGCACGACCGAACGATGTGAATAATAATAAGAGTGCACGTGCATTGGACTAAGCTGGAACCTGCGAGCATTCAATAAACAGGAGAAGACAAAGCAATATGGGCTCTGGGTTAAATTAACAATAATGCATATAAGAACCACTTTTCAACAATTTAATCATTGTCTTCTCCTATCGACCCCCAAAGAAAAGAAAATAAATAAAACTATTTACATGGGAAAGCTCCCAACAAGCAAAAGAAGAACGGGAAATATTTTTTGGTTTTCTTTTTAGATGTTACTACTACAGCAAAAAAGTAAACTACTACTGATTTTTTTTGGTTTTTCTTAAGGTTTATCAAACACACAAGAAGAAAGCAGGAAAAGGAAAATAAACTAGCATGGATATTACAGTGAAAGAGTATGAGCACCGACATCTAGCAATGAGTGTGTGTGAACATAAATGTAATGTCGGTGAGAAATACGTACTCCCCCAAGCTTAGGCTTTTGGCCTAAGTTGGTTTATTGCCAGGGATAGCCTGGCTGATACCCGTAGGTGTAGCTGGGGTCGTACTGCGACGAAGAATAGCTGGGGTCGTACTGTGATGAAGAAGACTCTGACTGCCATTGGCTGACAGCCATCTCCGGATCCCAAGAATAAACAGACTGTCGTGGAGGCTCATCTTGTGGTTCCGGTTCCGGGGCTGGTGCAGGATTCCGGTAGGCTTGGACGGCAGCCCACGTAACGAGATAAGGTCCTTCAAAATTAAACAAGGAAGGAGCATGCAAGGTAATAGTTTCGGGATGATGTTTATGAAAGAATAATTTATATTTGAGCTCTCCTTCCCCGCCCTTAACAATAAAATCATGTGCTAGCATACTCTTATAATCTAAATAAGCACTAGGCAGCAATTTTTCTTCTTTCTCATGAAGCCTAATAGGTATGTTAAAATGTGCAGCGAGGCGAGAAGAATAAATGCCTCCAAAGATGGGACCCTTAGTATGGTTCATACTTAACTATCTAGCAATAATTCCGCCCATACTAACAGTGTTATCGCGGTATAAACCATGGAACAAAATAATGATATCAAGAACACTAAGGTTTCCACAGTTTCCACGACCAATCAAGCAACGACTAGCAAATATGGCAAAATAGCATAAAACAGGAAAATGTATGCTAGTGATTCTTGCATCAGAAACCTTCCTGGTTTTCCCCACAGTGATGGTCTTAATAAATGCTTCCACATCCTTACGGTGTGGTTCCTCTAAAGTGCCCTCAGGGGGTATGTTGCAAACCTTGCAAAATTCAGCTAATGGCATCTTTTTAATAACGTCATATAAATGAAACTCTACTGAAGGAGGTGATTCCTTAGGGAAAAAGTAGAAGTTTTGCACAAAAGTATTTGTGAGTAAGAGATACTGATGACGTTGGTCGCGGAGGAAGTCGGTGAGGCCGGCATTCTCAATCAATGAATAGAAATCCTCATAAATCCCGGCTCTACTCAAGAAGTCATCGGAACACCATTCACACGGCCGGACCTCCGCGGTACGAGGCAAATTATATTTGGGCATCTGTGCTTCTTCGTTTTGTTTTTCCTTCGAGCTTCGGCTAGATGAGCCCCTCAAAAGTCTCTTCATCATTTTTTGAAATATTCTGAAATTTTTAGTAACTACAAACAAAAGTGAACAAAGCTCAACAAAATTGATAGCAACTACTCCTACAAGTGCCTAGAGCCTATATCAAGCATTAGAACTACTTGGAACCATATAAATTTGACATGCAAGCTCAAGAACATGGTCACCTATGCAGCACAAATTTGCAAAGACTAAAGCACTAGAACAAAAACTAATTGGACCAATGGAGGAGTCACATACCGAGGAACAATCTCCCCAAGCAGTTTTGCGAGAGGTGCTTTGAGCAAGGAGATCAAAAATCACAACAAGGTGAGCTAGAACTCGTGCTTGAGCTGGTTATTCATGTTTGTGGGAGGAAGAACAAGAGGATGTGTGCAGGAATAAGTGGAGGAGGGCCACCGTGGGCCCACGAGGCAGGGGGGGCGCGCCCTGGGGGGTAGGGCGCGCCCTCCACCCTCGTGGCCAGGTGGCAGCTCCCCCCGCGGTGTTTTCAGTACCATAAATCCTCAAATATTCCCGAAAAAATCATATTAAATTGGCATGGCATTTGGAGGACTTTTATTTTCGGGATATTTTTATATTGCACGGATAAGTCAGGAAACAGACAGAAAAATACTAGTTTTACTTTATTTCAACTAAATAACGAAAAGTATAAAGAGGGTACAGAAGGTTGTGCCTTCTAGTTTCGTCCATCTCATGCTCATCAAAAGGAATCCACTAACAAGGTTGATCAGGTCTTGTTAACAAACTCATTCTGATTAACATGGAACCGGAGAAATTTCGAATAACACTATGTTACCTCAACGGGGATATGCACATCCCCAATAATAAGAATATCATATTTCTTCTTGACAGTAGGAAGAGGAAATTCAAAACCTCCAAATATAATCGATGGAATTTTTCCAATAGAGTTGATACTATGAACTTGAGGTTGTTTCCTCGGAAAGTGTACCGTATGCTCATTACCATTAATATGAAAAGTGACATTGCCTTTGTTGCAATCAATAACAGCCCCTGCAGTATTAAGAAAAGGTCTTCCAAGAATAATAGACATACTATCGTCCTCGGGAATATCAAGAATAACATAGTCCGTTAAAATAGTAACGTTTTGCAACCACAACAGGCACATCCTCACAAATACCGACAGGTATAGCAGTTGATTTATCAGCCATTTGCAAAGATATTTCAGTAGGTGTCAACTTATTCAAGTCAAGTCTACGATATAAAGAGAGAGGCATAACACTAACACCGGCTCCAAGATCACATAAAGCAGTTTTAACATAGTTTCTTTTAATGGAGCATGGTATAGTAGGTACTCCTGGATCTCCAAGTTTCTTTGGCATTCCACCCTTAAAAGTGTAATTAGCAAGCATGGTGGAAATTTCAGCTTCCGGTATCTTTCTTTTATTAGTAACAATCTCTTTCATATACTTAGCATAAGGATTCATTTTGAGCATATCAGTCAATCGCATACGCAAAAAGATAGGTCTAATCATTTCAGCAAAGCGCTCAAAATCCTCATCATCCTTTTCTTGGATGATTTGGGAGGAAAAGGCATGGGTTTTTGAACCCATGGTTCTCTTTCTTTACCATGTTTCCTAGCAACAAAGTCTCTTTTATCATAACGTTGATTCTTTGATTGTGGGTTATCAAGATCAACAACAGGTTCAACTTCTACATCATTATCATTACTAGGTTGAGCATCATCATGAACATCATCATTAACATTTTCATTAGGTTCATGTTCATTACCAGATTGTGTTTCAGCATCAGACATAGATATATCATTTGGATTATCAGGTGGTTCAGCAATAGGTTCACTAGAAGTTTGCAAAGTCCTATCATTTTTCTTCTTCTTCCTTTTAGAAGAACTAGGTACATCAATATTATTTCTCTGAGAATCTTGCTCAATTCTCTTAGGGTGGCCTTCAGGATATAAAGGTTCTTGAGTCATTCTACCAGTTCTATTAGCCACTCTAACAGCATAATCATTTTTCTTACTATTCATTTTATCGAGCAATTCTTTTTGAGCCTTAAGTACTTGTTCTACTTGAGTGATAACCATAGAAGCATGTTTGCTAACAAGTTTAAGTTCATCTCTAATATTAGCCATAGAGTCACCCAAGTGTTTAATCATATAAGCATTTTGTTTTAATTGTCTGCCAAAATAAGCATTGAAGTCTTCTTGCTTAAACATAAAGTTATCAAACTCATCCAAGCACTGACTAGCAATTTTAGTAGGAGGGATTTTAGCTTTATCATATCTATAGAGAGAATTTACCTTTACTACCCGCGTCGGGTTATCAGGATCAGGAGGTTCTTCAATAGGTAATGGATCAAGATCATATGTTTCTTCAACAGGCGGTAAATTAAGACCATTTATTTCTTCAATAGGAGGTAAATTCTTAACATCTTCAGCTTTAATACCTTTTTCTTTCATAGATTTCTTTGCCTCTTGCATATCTTCGGGACTGAGAAATAGAACACCTCTCTTCTTCGGAGTTGGTTTAGGAATAGGCTCATTAATTGGAGCAGGAGCTGGCTCAGGAGTTGGCTCAGGAGGCGCCCAATTATTTTCATTTGTCAACATATTATTCAATAGAATTTCAGCTTCATCCGGTGTTCTTTCCCAGAAAAGAGAACCAGCACAAGTATCCAGGTAATCTCTGGAAGCATCGGTTAGTCCATTATAGAAGATATCAAGTATTTCATTTTTCTTAAGAGGATGATCAGGCAAAGCATTAAGTAACTTGAGAAGCATCCCCCAAGCTTGTGGGAGACTCTCTTCTTCAATTTGCACAAAGTTGTATATTTCCTTTAAAGCAGCTTGTTTCTTATGAACAGGGAAATATTTAGCGGAGAAGTAATAAATCATATCCTGGGGACTACGCACACAACCAGGATCAAGAGAATTAAACCATATCTTAGCATCACCCTTTAATGAGAACGGAAATATTTTAAGTATATAAAAGTAACGAGATCTCTCATCATTAGTGAACAGGGTGGCTATATCATTCAATTTAGTAAGATGTGCCACAACAGTTTCAGATTCATAGCCATGGAAAGGATCAGATTCAACCAAAGTAATTATATCAGGATCAACAGAGAATTCGTAATCCTTATCGGGAACACAAATAGGTGAAGTAGCAAAAGCATGGTCAGGCCTCATTTTATCTCTAAGTTATTCCTTGTTCCATTTAATTAATAGCCTCTTAAGTTCACGACTATCTCTGCAAGCTAAAATAGCAGCAGAAGATTCCATATCAAAAACATAACCCTCAGGAATAACAGGCCTCTCTTCATCATCACTTTCATCATTATAATCAGATTCAATAATTTCTCTCTCTCTAGCCCTAGCAATATGTTCATCGAGAAATTCACTAAGGGGCACAATATTATCAGGCATAGAAGTAGTTTCATCATAAGTATCATGCATAGCAGAAGTGGCATCATAAATAACATGCGACATATCAGAACGAATAGCAGAAGCAGGTTTAGGTGTCGCAAGCTTACTCATAACAGAAGGTGAATCAAGTGCAGAGCTAGATGGCAGTTCCTTACCTCCCCTCGTAGTTGAGGGATAGATGTTTGTTTTCTCGTCTTTCAAGTTCTTCATAGTGTCCAGCAGATATAAATCCCAAGTGAATCAAAGAATAGAGCTATGATCCCCGGCAACGGCGCCAGAAATTAGTCTTGATAACCCACAAAGTGTAGGGGATCGCAACAGCTTTCGAGGGTAGAGTATTCAACCCAAATTTATTGATTCGACACAAGGGGAGCCAAAGAATATTCTCAAGTATTAGCAGCTGAGTTGTGAATTCAACCACACCTGGAAACTTAATATCTGCAGCAAAGTGTTTAGTAGCAAAGTAATATGATAGTAGTGGTAACGGTAACAAAAGTAAAGAAAGCAAAAGTAATATTTTTGGTATTTTGTAGTGATTGTAACAATAGCAACGGGAAAGTAAATAAGCGTAGACCAGTATATGGAAAGCTCGTAGGCATTGGACCGGTGATGGATAATTATGCCGGATGCGGTTCATCATGTAACAGTCATAACATGGGTGACACAGAACTAGCTCCAATTCATCAATGTAATGTAGGCATGTATTCCGAATATAGTCATACGTGCTTATGGAAAAGAACTTGCATGGCATCTTTTGTCCTACCCTCCCGTGGCAGCGGGTCCTAATGGAAACTAAGGGATATTAAGGCCTCCTTTTAATAGAGAACCGGAACAAAGCATTAGCACATAGTGAATACATGAACTCCTCAAACTATGGTCATCACCGGGAGTGGTCCCGATTATTGTCACTTCGGGGTTGCCGGATCATAACACATAGTAGGTGACTATAGACTTGCAAGATAAGATCAAGAACTCACATACATTCATGAAAACACAATAGGTTCAGATCTGAAATCAAGGCACTCGGGCCCTAGTGACAAGCATTAAGCATAGCAAAGTCATAGCAACATCAATCTCAGAACATAGTGGATACTAGGGATCAAACCCTAACAAAACTAACTCGATTACATGATAGATCTCATCCAATCCATCACCGTCCAGCAAGCCTACGATGGAATTACTCACGCACGGCGGTGAGCATCATGAAATTGGTGATGGAGGATGGTTGATGATGATAACGACGACGAATCCCCCTCTCCGGAGCGCCGAACGGACTCCAGATCAGCCCTCCCGAGAGGTTTTAGGGCTTGGCGGCAGCTCCGTATCGTAGAACGCGATTATTTCTTCTCCTCTATTTTTTCCTCTCCGAAAGCAAATATATGGAGTTGGAGTTGGCGTCGGAGGTGCTTCAGGGAGCCCACGAGGTAGGGGGGCGCGCCCTAGGGGGGGTGCCCCCCTGATACGTCTCCAACGTATCTATAATTTTTGATTGCTCCATGCTACTTTATCTACTGTTTTGGACTATGTTGGGCTTTATTTTCCACTTTTATATTACTTTCGGGACTAACCTATTAACCGGAGGCCCAGCCCAGAATTGTTGTTTTGTGCCTATTTCAGTGTTTCGAAGAAACGAAATATCTAACGGAGTCCAAACGGAATGAAATCTTCAGGAACATGATCTTCTCACCGAACGTGATCCAGGAGACTTGGACCCTACTCCAAGAAGTGCCAGAGGCGGTCATGAGGGTGGAGGGCGCGCCCCCCTGGGCGCGCCCCCTACCTCGTGGGCCCCCTGTCGCTCCATCGACGTACTCCTTCCTCCTATATATACCTACGTATCCCCAAACGATCAGAACAGGAGCCAAAAACCTAATTCCACCGCCGTACCTTCCTGTATCCACGAGATCCCATCTTGGGGCCTATTCCGGAGCTCCGGAGGGGGCCTCCACCACGGAGGGCTTCTACATCAACACCATAGCCCCTCCGATGAAGTGTGAGTAGTTTACTTCAGACCTTGGTCCATAGCTAGTAGCTAGATGGCTTCTTCTCTCTTTTGGATCTCAATACAATGTTCTCCCCTCTCTCGTGGAGATCTATTCGATGTAATCTTCTTTTGCGGTGTGTTTGTTGAGACCGATGAATTGTGGGTTTATGATCCAGCTTATCTATGAATAATATTTGAATCTTCTCTGAATTCTTTTATGTATGATTGAGTTATCTTTGCAAGTCTCTTTGAATTATCCGTTTGGTTTGGCCAACTAGATTGGTAGTTCTTGCAATGGGAGAAGTGCTTAGCTTTGGGTTCAATCTTGCGGTGTCCTTACCCAAAGGATGTAAAGGGTTGCAAGGCACGTATTGTATTGTTACCATCGATGATAACAAGATGGGGTATTTATCATATTGCATGAATTTATTCCTCTACATCATGTCATCTTGCTTAAGGCGTTACTCTGTTTTTAACTTAATACTCTAGATGCATCTTTGGATAGCGGTCGATGAGTGGAGTAATAGTAGTAGATGCAGAATCGTTTCGTCTACTTGTCTCGGACGTGATGCCTATATACATGATCATACCTAGATAACCTCATAACTATGCTCAATTCTGTCAATTGCTCAACAGTAATTTGTTCACCCACCGTAGAATATCTATGCTCTTGAGAGAAGCCACTAGTGAAACCTATGGCCCCCGGGTCTATTCTCATCATATCAGTCTCCATCACTTTTATACTTGCTTTGTTTTTACTTTGTTTTTACTTTTTACTTTGCATCTTTATGCCAAAAATACCAAAAATATTATCTCTATCAGATCTCACTCTCGTAAGTGACCGTGAAGGGATTGACAACCCCTAATCGCGTTGGTTGCGAGTAGCTATCATTTTGTGCAGGTACGAGGGACTTGCGCGTGGCCTCCTACTGGATTGATACCTTGGTTCTCAAAAACCGAGGGAAATACTTACGCTACTGTGCTGCATCATCCTCTCCTTTTCGGGGAAACGAATGCAAGCTCAAGACGTTGCAAGAAGGATTTCTGGCGCTGTTGCCGGGGAGGTCTACGCAAAAGTCAACATACCAAGTACCCATCACAATCCCTATCTCTCGCATTACATTATTTGCCATTTGCCTCTCGTTTTCCTCTCCCCCACTTCACCCTTGCCGTTTTATTCGCCCTCTCTTTCCCATTCTCCTCCTCCTTTTCCCTTTGCCTTTTGTTTGCTCGTGTGTTAGTTTGCTTGTTTGTCGCGATGGCCCTACCTAAATTTGGTGACCTTCACCTTAAAAGGCTAGAGGAGATCGAAAACAATGTCAGGAAGTTTATGGTTTTGCAATCTGAGCATAATAATTTCTTTAGAAACGAGCTTAAGGAATAAAAGAGTTTTATGAGTTATATGAATAAAGAGCTCGATGATATGTCCAAAGAATTTGATGGTATAAGAGCCCAAATTGCTCGTCTTGAAAAGATGACCGCTGAAATTTCGGATATGCAAGCTACCTTAGTCAATAAGATGGCCGCTAAACCGAATTCCTATGAAAATAAAGATGAAGATCTAAAAGTTATTGATGTGTCCCCTATTAATGAAGGAAATATGCCCTAGAGGCAATAATAAAGTTATTATTTATTTCCTTATATCATGATAAATGTTTATTATTCATGCTAGAATTGTATTAACCGGAAACATAATACATGTGTGAATACATAGACAAACAGAGTGTCACTAGTATGCCTCTACTTGACTAGCTCGTTAATGGAAGATGGTTATGTTTCCTAACCATAGACATGAGTTGTCGTTTGATTAATGGGATCACATCATTAGGAGAATGATGTGATTGACATGAACCATTCCGTTAGCCTAGCACTTGATCGTTTCGTATGTTGCTATTGATTTCTTCATGACTTATACATGTTCCTCTAACTATGAGATTATGCAACTCCCGTTTACCGTAGGAACACTTTGGGTGCTACCAAACGTCACAACGTAACTGGGTGATTATAAAGGAGTACTACAGGTGTCTCCAAAGGTACATGTTGGGTTGGCGTATTTGAGATTAGGTTTTGTCACTCCGATTGTCGGAGAGGTATCTCTGGGCCCTCTCGGTAATACACATCACATAAGCCTTGCAAGCATTGCAACTAATAAGTTAGTTGCGAGATGATGTATTACGGAACGAGTAAAGAGACTTGCCGGTAACGAGATTGAACTAGGTATTGGATACCGACGATCAAATCTCAGGCAAGTAACATACCGATGACAAAGGGAACAACGTATGTTGTTATGCGGTTTGACCGATAAAGATCTTCGTAGAATATGTAGGAGACAATATGAGCATCCAGGTACCGCTATTGGTTATTGACCGAGAATAGTTCTAGGTCATGTCTACATAGTTCTCGAACCCGTAGGGTCCGCACGCTTAACGTTACGATGACAGTTTTATTATGAGTTTATAAGTTTTGATGTACCGAAGGAGTTCGGAGCCCCGGATGAGATCGGGGACATGTCGAGGAGTCTCGAAATGGTCGAGACGTAAAGATCGATATATTGGACGACTATATTCAAACTTCGGAAAGGATCCGAGTGATTCGGGTATTTTTCAGAGTACCGGAGAGTTACGGGAATTCGCCGGAAGAAGTATTGGGCCTTATTGGGCCATACGGGAAAGAGAGAGGGGGTGCCTAGGGCAGCCCCCCCCCCAAGGCCTAGTCCGAATTTGACTAAGGGGAGGGGCCGCACCCCCTCCTTCCTTCCCTTCTCTCTTCCCTTTCCTTCTCTCCTACTCCTACTACATGGAAGGTCTCCTAGTTGGACTAGGAAAGGACGGAATCCTACTCCCGGTGGGAGTAGGACTCCTCCTGGCCGCGCCCTCCTTGGCCGGCCGCCTCCCCTTGCTCCTTTATATCCGGGGGCAGGGGTGCACCCCATAACACACAAGTTGATCTACGGATCGTTCCTTAGCCGTGTGCGGTGCCCCCTCCACCATATTCCACCTCGGTCATATCGTCGCGGAGTTTAGGCGAAGCCCTGCGCCGTAGAGCATCATCATCGCCACCACGCCCGTCGTCGACGGAACTCATCCCGACACTTTGCTGGATCGGAGTCCGGGATCGTCATCGAAGTTGAACGTGTGCTGAACTCGGAGGTGCCGTCGTTCGATACTTGGATCGGTCGGATTGTGAAGACGCATACAAGTACATCAACCGCGTTGTCATAACGCTTCGCTTACGGTCTCACGAGGGTACATGGACAATACTCTCCCTCTCGTTGCTATGCCATCACCATGATCTTGCGTGTGTAGGAATTTTTGAAATTACTACGTTCCCCAACAGTGGCATCCGAGCCTGGTTTTATGCGTAGATGTCATATGCACGAGTAGAACACAAGTGAGTTGTGGGTGATACAAGTCATACTGCTTACCAGCATGTCATACTTTGGTTCGGCGGTATTGTGAGATGAAGCGGCCCGGACCGACATTACGCGTACGCTTACGCGAGACTAGTTTCACCGCTCTGAGCACTCGTTGCTTAAAGGTGACTGGCAGGTGTACATCTCTCTCACTTTAGTTGAACCGAGTGTGGCTAAACCCGGTCCTTGCGAAGGTTAAAACAGCACCAACTTGACAAACTATCGTTGTGGTTTTGATGCGTAGGTAAGAACGGTTCTTGCTCAGCCCGTAGCAGCCACGCAAAATTTGCAACAACAAAGTAGAGGACGTCTAACTTGTTTTTGCAAGGCATGTTGTGATGTGATATGGTCAAGACGTGATGCTATATTTTATTGTATGAGATGATCATGTTTTGTAACCGAGTTATCGGCAACTGGCAGGAGCCATATGGTTGTCGCTTTATTGTATGAAATGCAATCGCCATGTAATTGCTTTACTTTATCACTAAGTGGTAGCGATAGTCGTAGAAGCAATAGTTGGCGAGATGACAACGATGCTACGATGGAGATCAAGGTGTTGCGCCGGTGACGATGGTGATCACGACGGTGCTTCGGAGATGGAGATCACAAGCACAAGATGATGATGGCCATATCATATCACTTATATTGATTGCATGTGATGTTTATCCTTTATGCATCTTATCTTGCTTTGATTGACGGTAGCATTTTAAGATGATCTCTCACTAAAATTATCAAGGCGTGTTCTCCTGAGTATGCACCGTTGCCAAAGTTCGTCGTGCTCAGACACCACGTGATGATCGGGTGTGATAAGCTCTACGTCCATCTACAACGGGTGCAAGCCAGTTTTGCACACGGAGAATACTCAGGTTAAACTTGACGAGCCTAGCATATGCAGATATGGCCTCGGAACACGGAGACCGAAAGGTCGAACGTGAATCATATAGTAGATATGATCAACATAGTGATGTTCATCATTGAAACTACTCCATCTCACGTGATGATCGGACATGGTTTAGTTAATTTGGATCACGTAATCACTTAGATGACTAGAGAGATGTCTATCTAAGTGGGAGTTCTTAAGTAATATGATTAATTGAACTTAAATTTATCATGAACTTAGTCCTGGTAGTATTTTGCATATTATGTTGTAGATCAATAGCTCGTGTTGTTGCTTCCCTATGTTTTTGCTTCCCTATGTTTTTATATGTGTTCCTAGAGAAAATTGTATTGAAAAATGTTAGTAGCAATGATGCGGCTTGGCTCCATGATCTGAGGTTTATCCTCATTGCTGCACAGAAGAATTATGTCCTTAATGCACCGCTATGTGACAGACCTATTGCAGGAGCAAATGCAGACGTTATGAACGTTTGGCTAGCTCAATATGATGACTACTTGATAGTTTAGTGCACCATACTTAACGGCTTAGAACCGGGACTTCAAAGACGTTTTTGAACGTCATGGACCATCTGAGATGTTCCAGGAGTTGAAGTTAATATTTCAAGCAAATACCCGAGTTGAGAGATATGAAGTCTCCAACAAGTTCTATAGCTAAAAGATGGAGGAGAATCGCTCAACTAGTGAGCATGTGCTCAGATTGTGCAGGTACTTCAATCGCTTGAATCAAGTGGGAGTTAATCTTCCAGATAAGATAGTGATTGACAGAATTCTCTAGTCACCATCGCCAAGTTAGTAGAACTTCATGATGAACTATAATATGCAAGGGATGACAAAAGTAACTCCCAAGCTCTTCGTGATGCTGAAATCGACGAAGGTAGAAATCAAGAAAAGAGCATCAAGTGTTGATGATTGACAAGACCACTAGTTTCAAGAAAAGGGCAAAGGGAAAGAAAGGGAACTTCAAGTAGAAAGACAAGTAAGTTCTCACTCCTGCGAAGAAGCCCAAAGCTGGACCAAAGCCTAAAACTGAGTGCTTATACTGCAAAGGAAATGGTCACTGGAAGCGGAAATGCCCTGAATATTTGGTGGATAAGAAGGATGGCAAAGTGAACAAGGGTATATTGCATATACAGGTTATTGATGTGTGCCTTACTAGTGTTTATAGTAGCCCCTGAGTATTTGATACTTGTTCGGTTGCTAAGATTAGTAACTCGAAACAGGAGTTACAAAATAAACAGAGACTATTTGAAGGGGAAGTGACGATGAGTGTTGGAAGTAGTTCCAAGATTGATATGATCATCATCGCACACTCCCTATACTTTCGAGATTAGTGTTAAACCTAAATAAATGTTATTTGGCATTTGCGTTGAGCATGAATATGATTTGATCATGTTTATTGCAATACGGTTATTCATTTAAAGTCAGAGAATAATTGTTATTCTGTTTACATGAATAAAACCTTCTATGGTCATACACCCAATGAAAATGGTTTGTTGGATCTCGATCGTGTGATACACATATTCATAATATTGAAACCAAAAGATGTAAAGTTAATAATGATAGTGCAACTTATTTGTGGCACTGCCGTTTGGGTCATATCGGTGTAAAACGCATGAAGAAACTCCATAAAGATGGATTTTCGGAATCACTTGGTTATGAATCATTTGATGCTTGCGAACCGTGCCTTTTGGGCAAGATGACTAAAACTCCGTTCTCCGGAACAATGGAACGAGCTACTGACTTATTGGAAATAATACATATTGATGTATGCAGACCAATGAGTATTAAGGCTCGTGGCGGGTATCGTTATTTTCTGACCTTCACAGATGATTTGAGCAGATATGGGTATATCTACTTGATGAAACATAAGTCATGAATAGTTGAAAGGTCAAAGAATTTCAGAGTGGAGTGGAAAATCATCGTAACAAGAAAACAAAGTTTCTGCGATCTGATCGTGGAGATGAATATTTGAGTTACGAGTTTGGTCTTCAATTAAAACAAAGTGGAATAGTTTCACAGCTCACGCCACATGGAACACCACAACATAATGGTGTGTCCGAACGTCGTAACCGCACTTTATTGGATATGGTGCGATCTATGATGTATCTTACCGATTTACCACTATCGTTTTGTGGTTATGCATTAGAGACAGCTGCATTCACGTTTAATAGGGCACCATCTAAATCCGTTGAGATGACACCGTATGAACTATGGTTTAGCAGTAAACCTAAGCTGTCGTTTCTTAAAGTTTGGAGTTGCGATGCTTATGTGAAAAAGGTTTTCAACCTGATAAGCTCGAACCCAAATCGGAAAAGTGCGTCTTCATAGAATACCCAAAGGAAACTGTTGGGTACTCCTTCTATCACAGATCCAAAGGCAAAACATTCGCTGTTAAGAATGGATCCTTTCTAGAGAAGGAGTTTCTCTCGAAAGAAGTGAGTGGGAGGAAAGTAGAGCTTAATAAGGTAATTTGTACCTTCTCCCGAATTGGAAACTAGTTCATCACTGAAATCAGTTCGGTGATGCCTACACCAATTAGTGAGGAAGCTAATGATGATGATCATGAAACTTCAAGATCAAGTTACTACCAAAACCTCATAGGTCAACCAGAGTAAGATCCGCACTGCAGTGGTACGGTAATCCTATTCTAGAAGTCATGTTACTAGACCATGATAAACCTACGACCTATGAGGAAGCGATGATGAGCCCAGATTCCGCGAAATGGCTTGAGGCCATAAAATCTGAGATATGATCCATGTATGAGAACAAAGTATGGACTTTTATTGACTTGCTCGATGATCAACAAGCCATGTTAAATAAATGGATCTTCAAGAGGAAGACAGATGCTGATAGTAGTGTTACTATCTACAAAGCTAGACTTGTCGAAAAAGGTTTTTGACAAAGTTCAAGATGTTGAATACAATGAGATTTTCTCACTCGTATCGATGCTTAAAATTCTGTCCGAATCATGTTAGCAATTGCCACATTTTATGAAATCTGGCAAATGGATGTCAAAACTGCATTCCTTAATGGTTTTCTTAAAGAAGAGTTGTATATGATGCAACTAGAAGATTTTGTCAATCCTAAAGGTGCTAACAAAATGTGCAAGCTCCAAATGATCCATCAATGGACTGGTGCAAGCATCTCGGAGTTGGAATATACGCTTTGATGTGTTGATCAAAGCATATGGTTTTATCTGAGACTTTTGGAAAGGCCTGTTTTACAAGAAAGTGAGCGGGAGCACTACAGCCTTTTCCGATAAGTATATGTGAATGACATATTGTTGATCAGAAATAATGTAGAATTATTCTGCAAAGCATAAAGGAGTGTTTGAAAGGAGTTTTCAAAGAAAGACCTCGGTGAAGCTGCTTACATATTGAGCATCAAGATCTATAGAGATAGATCAAGACGCTTGATAAGTTTTTCAATGAATACATACCTTGACAAGATTTTGAAGTAGTTCAAAATGGAACAGTCAAAGAAAGAGTTCTTGCCTGTGTTACAAGGTGTGAGATTGAGTAAGACTCAAAACCCGACCACGGCAGAAGATAGAAAGAGAATGAAAGTCATTCCCTATGCATCAGCCATAGGTTCTATAAAGTATGTCATCTTGTGTACCAGATCTATTGCATACCCTACCACTAAGCTTGGCAAGGAGTGCAATAGTGATCTAGGAGTAGATCAATGGACAGCGGTCAAAATTATCCTTAGTGGAATAAGGATATGTTTCTCGATTATGGAAGTGAAAAAGGTTCGTAAAGGGTTACGTTGATGCAAGTTTTAACACTAATCTAGATGACTCTGAGTCTCAATCTGGATACATATTAAAAGTGGGAGCAATTAGCTAGAGTAGCTCCGTGCAGAGCATTGTAGACATAGAAATTTTCAAAATACTTACGGCTCTGAATGTGACAGACCCGTTGACTAAAATTATCTCACAAGCAAAACATGATCACACCTTAGTACTCTTTGGGTGTTAATCACATAGCGATATGAACTAGATTACTGACTCTAGTAAACCCTTTGGGTGTTGGTCACATGTCGATGTGAACTATGGGTGTTAACCACATACAGATGTGAACTATTGATGTTAAATCACATGGCGATGTGAACTAGATTATTGACTCTAGTGCAAGTGGGAGACTGAAGGAAATATGCCCTAGAGGCAATAATAAAGTTATTATTTATTTCCTTATATCATGATAAATGTTTATTATTCATGCTAGAATTGTATTAACCGGAAACATAATACATGTGTGAATACATAGACAAACAGAGTGTCACTAGTATGCCTCTACTTGACTAGCTCGTTAATCGAAGATGGTTATGTTTCCTAACCATAGACATGAGTTGTTACTTGATTAACGGGATCACATCATTAGGAGAATGATGTGATTGACATGATCCATTCCGTTAGCCTAGCACTTGATCGTTTAGTATGTTGCTATTGCTTTCTTCATGACTTATACATGTTCCTCTAACTATGAGATTATGCAACTCCCGTTTACCGGAGGAACACTTTGGGTGCTACCAAACATCACAACGTAATCGGGTGATTATAAAGGAGTACTACAGGTGTCTCCAAAGGTACATGTTGGGTTGGCGTATTTCGAGATTAGGTTTTGTCACTCCGATTGTTGGAGAGGTATCTCTGGGCCCTCTCGGTAATACACATCACATAAGCCTTGCAAGCATTGCAACTAATAAGTTAGTTGCGAGATGATGTATTACGGAACGAGTAAAGAGACTTGCCAGTAACGAGATTGAACTAGGTATTGGATACCGACGATCAAATCTCGGGCAAGTAACATACCGATGACAAAGGGAACAACGTATGTTGTTATGCGGTTTGATCGATAAAGATCTTCGTAGAATATGTAGGAGCCAATATGAGCATCCAGGTTCCGCTATTGGTTATTGACCGAGAATAGTTCTAGGTCATGTCTACATAGTTCTCGAACCCGTAGGGTCCGCACGCTTAACGTTACGATGACAGTTTTATTATGAGTTTATAAGTTTTGAGTACCGAAGGAGTTCGGAGTCCCGGATGAGATCGGGGACATGACGAGGAGTCTCGAAATGGTCGAGACGTAAAGATCGATATATTGGACGACTATATTTGGACTTCGGAAAGGTTCCGAGTGATTCGGTATTTTTCGAGTACCGGAGAGTTACGGAATTCGCGGAAGAAGTATTGGGCCTTATTGGGCCATACGGGAAAGAGAGAGGGCTGCCTAGGGCAGGCCGCCCCCAAGGCCTAGTCCGAATTGGACTAAGGGAGGCCGCACCCTCCTTCCTTCCCTTCTCTCTTCCCTTTCCTTCTCTCCTACTCCTACTACATGGAAGGTCTCCTAGTTGGACTAGGAAAGGAGGGAATCTTACTCCCGGTGGGAGTAGGACTCCTCCCTGGCGCGCCCTCCCTTGGCCGGCCGCCCCCTCCCCCTTGCTCCTTTATATACGGGGGCAGAGGGCACCCCATAACACACAAGTTGATCTACGGATCGTTCCTTAGCCGTGTGCGGTGCCCCCCTCCACCATATTCCACCTCGGTCATATCGTCGCGGAGTTTAGGCGAAGCCCTGCGCCGGTAGAGCATCATCATCGTCACCACGCCGTCGTGCTGACGGAACTCATCCCCGACACTTTGCTGGATCAGAGTCCGGGGATCGTCATCGAGCTGAACGTGTGCTGAACTCGGAGGTGCCGTACGTTCGGTACTTGGATCGGTCGGATCGTGAATACGCATTTACTACATCAACAGCGTTGTCATAACGCTTCCGCTTACGGTCTACGAGGGTACGTGGACAATACTCTCCCCTCTCGTTGCTATGCCATCACCATGATCTTGCGTGTGCGTAGGAAATTTTTTGAAATTACTACGTTCCCCAACAATTAAATCTTTGATTTTGAATATAAATCTTGATGAAACTGAATATGATCTTCCTTTACCTAGAAGGCGTTCTAAGAATTCGGAGTTTTTAGATCTTGATGATGAAATTGATAAAAGCGGGATTGAAAGAAATAAAAATCGAGATGTTGCTAAACCCACTATATTGGATCTCAAGGAATTTAATGATGAAAATTGCTCTTTAATTGATTGTATTTCCTTGTTGCAATCCGTGCTAAATTCTCCTCATGCTTATAGTCAAAATAAGGCTTTTACCAAACACATTGTTGATGCCTTGATGCAATCTTATGAAGAAAAACTTGAATTGAAAGTTTCTATCCCTAGAAAACTCCATGATGAGTGGGAACCTACTATCAAAATTAAAATTAAAGATTATGAGTTTCATGCTTTGTGTTATTTGGGTGCTAGTGTCTCTACTATTCCCAAAACTTTATGTGATTTGCTAGATTTCCGTGATTTAGATGATTGCTCTCTAAACTTGCATCTTGCTGATTCCACTATTAAAAAATCTATGGGAAGAATTAATGATGTGCTTATTGTTGCAAATAGGAATTATGTGCCCGCAGATTTTATCGTCCTTGATATAGATTGCAATCCTTCATGTCCTATTATTCTTGGTAGACCTTTACTTAGAACGATTAGTGCAATTATTGATATGAAGGAAGGAAATATTAGATTCCAATTTCCCTTAACGAAGGGCATGGAACACTTTCCTAGAAAGAAAATAAAATTACCATATGAATCTATCATGAGAGCCACTTATGGATTTCCTACCAAAGATGGCAATACCTAGATCTATCCTTGCTTTTATGCCTAGCTAGGGGTGTTAAACGATAGCGCTTGTTGGGAGGCAACCCAATTTTATTTTTAGATTTTTGTTTTTGCTTCTGTTTAGGAATAAATAATCCATCTAGCCTCTATTTAGATGTGGTTTTATCTTTTAGTTAGTGTTTGTGCCAAGTTAAACCTATTAGATCTTCTTGGGAGATGGTTATTTGATCTTGCTGTAATTTCCAGAATCTTTGCGCTCAGTGCCCGAATTGTTAAAAATCACCAGAACGTGATAAAATAGTGATTTCAATTGCTTCTGGTCAATAAACAAATTTTCCGGTTCGTCTAATTTTGGTAGAATTTTTTGGGTTCTAGAAGTTTGCGTTAGTTACAGATTACTACAGACTGTTCTGTTGTTGACAGATTCTGTTTTGCGGGTGTTGTTTGCTTATTTTGATGAATCTATGACTAGTAAAATAGTTTATAATCCATAGAGAAGTTGGAATACAGTAGGTTTAACACCAATATAAATAAAAAATGAGTTCATTACAGTACCTTAAAGTAGTCTTTTGTTTTCTTTCTCTAACGGAGCTCACGAGATTTCTATTGAGTTTTGTGTTGTGAAGTTTTCAAGTTTTGGGTGAATTCTTTTGATGGATTATGGAACAAGGAGTGGCAAGAGCCTAAGCTTGGGTATGCCCATGGCACCCCAAGATAAGCCAAGGACACCAAAAGTCAAAGCTTGGGGATGCCCTGAAGGCATCCCTCTTTAAATCCACTTCCATCGGTAATTTACTTGGAGCTATATTTTTATTCACCAACATGATATGTGTTTTGCTTGGAGCGTCTTGTATTATTTGCATATTTGCTTGTTAGTCTATCGCAAGCATCTTTGCTGTACACACCTTTTGAGAGAGCCATACATGAATTCAAATTTGATAGAATACTCTATGTGCTTCACTTATATCTTTTGAGTTTGATAGTTTTGCTCATAGTGCTTCACTTATATATTTTTTAGCGTCATAATTTTTGCTCTAGTGCTTCACTTAGATCTTTTAGAGAACGGTGGTGGATTTGTTTTAAAGAAACTTGATCTCTCATGCTTCACTTAGATTATTTTGAGAGTCGTTAATAGCATGGTAATTTTCTTAATGTTAATATACTTGGTATTCAAGATATGTGAAACTTTCTTTTGAGTGCGTTGAATACTAAGATAAGTTTGATGCTTGATAATTGTTTTGAGATATGGAGGTGATAATATCAAAGTCGTGCTAGTTGAGTAGTTGTGAATTTGAGAAATACTTGTGTTGAAGTTAGCAAATCCCATAGCATGCATGTATGGTTAAAGTTGTGTAACAAATTTGAAACATGAAGTGTACCTGGCTTGTGCATCCTTATGAGTGGCGGTCGGGGACGAGCGATGGTATTTTCCTACCAATCTATCCCCCTAGGAGCATGCGCGTAGTACTTGACTTTTGATGACTTCTAAATTTTTGCAATAAGTATATGAGTTCTTTTGAATAATGCTGAGTCCATGGATTATACGCACTTTTACCTTTCCGCCTTTGCTAGCCTCTTCGGTACCGTGCATTGCCCTTTCTCACCTTGAGAGTTGGTGCAAACTTCGCGGTGCATCCAAACCCCGTGATATGATACGCTCTTTCACACATAAACCTCCTTATATCTTCCTCAAAACAGCCACCATACCTACCTATTATGGCATTTCCATAGCCATTCCGAGATATATTGCCATGCAACTTTCCACCGTTCCGTTCATCATCATCATGACATACTTTACTTTTGTCATATTGCCATTGCATGATCATGTAGTTGACATCGTATTTGTGGCAAAGCCACCATGCATTATTTTTCATACGTGTCACTCTTGATTCATTGCACCATCCCTGTACACCGCCGGAGGCATTCATATAGAGTCATACCTTGTTCTAGTTTCGAGTTGTAATCCTTATTGTTGTAATCAATAGAAGTGTGATGATCATCATTATTAGAGCATTGCCCAAAAAAAAAGAAGAAGAGAAAGGCAAAAAAAAAGAAAGGCCCAAAAAGAGAGAAAACAAAAAGGGCAATGCTACTATCTCTTTTTCCACACTTGTGCTTCAAAGTAGCACCTTGTTCTTCATATAGTGAGTCTCATATCTTGTGCTTCAAAGTAGCACCTTGTTCTTCATGTAGCGAGTCTCATATATTGTGCTACAAAGTAGCACCATGTTTTTCATATAGTGAGTCTCATAAGTTGTCCTTTTATACTAGTGGGGATTTTTCATTATAGAACTTGGCTTGTATATTCCTACGATGGGCTTCCTCAAAATGCCCTAGGTCTTCATGAGCAAGCAAGTTGGATGCACACCCACTAGTTTTCTTTTGTTGAGCATTCATAGCTCTAGTGCATCCGTTGCATGGCAATCCCTACTCCTCATGTTGACATCAATTGATGGGCATCTCCATAGCCCGTTGATTATTCTCGTCAATATGAGACTTTCTCCTTTTTTGTCTTCTCCACACAATCCCCATCATCATATTCTATTCCACCCATAGTGCTATATCCATGGCTCACGCTCATGTATTGCGTGAAGGTTGAAAAGGTTTGAGATTATTTAAGTATGAAACAATTGCTTGGCTTCTCATCGGGGTATAGAAGTTGGGAACATCTTTGTGTGACGAAAATGAAGCATAGCCTAACTATATGATTTTGTAGGGATGAACTTTCTTTTGCCATGTTATTTTGAGAAGACATGATTGCTTTGATTAGTATGCTTGAAGTATTATTATTTCTTATGTCAATATGAACTTTTGTCTTGAATCTTTCGGATCTGAATATTCATACCATGATTAAGAAGATTTACATTGAAATTATGCCAAAGTATCACTCTGCATCAAAACTATTCTTTTTATCATTTACCTACTCAAGGACGAGCAGGAATTAAGCTTGGGGATGCCTGCTACGTCTCCAATGTATCTATAATTTTTGATTGCTCCATGCTACTTTATCTACTGTTTTGGACTATATTGGGCTTTATTTTCCACTTTTATATTACTTTTGGGACTAACCTATTAACCGGAGGCCCAGTCCAGAATTGCTGTTTTTTGCCTATTTCAGTGTTTCGAAGAAACGGAATATCAAACGGAGTCCAAACGGAATGAAATCTTCGGGAACGTGATCTTCTCACCGAACGTGATCCAGAAGACTTGGACCCTACTCCAAGAAGTGCGAGGCGGTCACGAGGGTGGAGGGCGCCTGGCGCGCCCCTACCTCGTGGGCCCCCGACGCTCCACCGACGCATTCCTTCCTCCTATATATACCTCACGTATCCCCAAACGATCGTAACAGGAGCCAAAACCTAATTCCACCGCCGTACCTTCCTGTATCCACGAGATCCCATCTTGGGGCCTGTTAGGAGCTCACGGAGGGGGCGCCCACCATGGAGGGCTTCTACATCAACACCATAGCCCCTCCGATGAAGTGTGAGTAGTTTACTTCAGACCTTCGGGTCCATAGCTAGTAGCTAGATGGCTTCTTCTCTCTTTTTGGATCTCAATACAATGTTCTCCCCCTCTCTCGTGGAGATCTATTTGATGTAATCTTCTTTATGCGGTGTGTTTGTTGAGATCGATGAATTGTGGGTTTATGATCCAGCTTATCTATGAATAATATTTGAATCTTCTCTGAATTCTTTTATGTATGATTGAGTTATCTTTGCAAGTCTCTTTGAATTATCCGTTTGGTTTGGCCAACTAGATTGGTAGTTCTTGCAATGGGAGAAGTGCTTAGCTTTGGGTTCAATCTTGCGGTATCCTTACCCAGTGACAGAAAGGGTTGCAAGGCACGTATTGTATTGTTGCCATCGAGGATAACAAGATGGGGTATTTATCATATTGCATGAATTTATTCCTCTACATCATGTCATCTTGCTTAAGGCGTTACTCTCTTTTTAACTTAATACTCTAGATGCATGCTGATAGCGGTCGATGAGTGGAGTAATAGTAGTAGATGCAGAATCGTTTCGGTCTACTTGTCTCGGACGTGATGCCTATATACATGATCATACCTAGATAACCTCATAACTATGCTCAATTCTGTCAATTGCTCAACAGTAATTTGTTCACCCACCGTAGAATATCTATGCTCTTGAGAGAAGCCACTAGTGAAAGCTATGGCCCCCGAGTCTATTCTTATCATATCAATCTCCATCACTTTTATACTTGCTTTGTTTTTTACTTTGCTTTTACTTTTTACTTTGCATCTTTATACCAAAAATACCAAAAATATTATCTCTATCAGATCTCACTCTCGTAAGTGACCATGAAGGGATTGACAACCCCTAATCGTGTTGGTTGCGAGTAGCTATCGTTTTGTGCAGGTACAAGGGACTTGCGCGTGGCCTCCTACTGGATTGATACCTTGGTTCTCAAAAACTGAGGGAAATACTTACGCTACTGTGCTGCATCATCCTCTCCTCTTCGGGGAAAACCAACGCAAGCTCAAGACGTAGCACCCCCACCCTCGTGGACAGGGTGTGGGCCCCCTGGTCTTCATCTTTGGCGAGGATTTTTTATTATTTTTAACTTGACGTTATGTGGAGCTTCAGGTCATTCCGAGAATTTTGTTTTCTGCACATAAAACAACATCATGGCAATTCTGCTTAAAACAGCGTCAGTCCGGGTTAGTTCCATTCAAATCATGCAAGTTAGAGTCTAAAACAAGGGCAAAAGTGTTTGGAAAAGTAGATACGTCGGAGACGTATCAGACCTCAATCCTAGCACTCTTAATTGAAGCAAATGAAAAACGGGCCCTGCATGAGTGTCTGGCCTTTCGGTGTCACCAGTTCAAATGTGGCGCTAATGGCAAGCATATAATATTTCTGTCTTGGATCTGAAGTCTGAACATAAATAGTTTCATACATCTTGGAACAAACATTAGCACTACTGAAGCTCTCGCTAAGTAAGTAGCTAGAGAATTAATATTCTCTAAACAAGTGGCCACATAAAGGCATACGTCTATAAGCAAAAGTACCGAAAGGGAAAGTAAAAGTGGTCTTAGCTTGATCATCCGCTGACACAGGTATTTGTGAGAAGCCAGAATAACCATCTAGAAAGAAAAAATGTGTATGTTTGGATAATCTTTCTAGCATTTGATCAATGAATGGGAAGGGGTAATGATCCCTTTTAGTAGATTTATTTAATTTGTGGAAATCAATTACCATTCTATAACCTGTAATAATTCTTTGTGGAATCAATTCATCTTTATCATTAGGAACGACAGTAATACCTACCTTCTTAGGAACACAATGGACATGACTTACCCACTGACTATCAGCAACGTGATAGATTATACCTGCCTGAGGAGCTTTAGTATTTCTTTTCTTACCACTTCTTTCATTTTAGGATTCAGCCGTCGTTGATGATCAATAACTGGTTTGGCATCTTTCTCCAAATTTATTTTGTGTTGACATAGAGTGGGACTAATGCCCTTAAGATCATCAAGAGTATATCCAATAGCAGCACGGTGCTTCTTCTGAGTTTTCAATAATTTTTCTTCCTCCTTCTCTGAAAGGTTAGCACTAATAATAACAGGATATATTTTCTTTTCATCAAGATAAGCATATTTAAGAGTATCAGGCAATGGTTTAAGCTCAAACACGGGATCACCCTTGGGTGGAGGAGGATCCCCTAGGATTTCAACAGGTAAGTTGTGTTTCAGAATAGGACCCTGTTTAAAGAACACTTCATCTATTTCCCTTCTTTCATTCATAAACATATCATTTTCATGGTCTAGCAAATATTGTTCTAAAGGATCACTAGGAGGCACGACAATAGAAGCAAGACCAATAATTTCATCTTTACTAGGTAATTCCTCTTCACGGTGTTGTCTGCAAAATTTAGAAAAGTTGAACTCATGAGACATATCATCCAAACCAACAGTAACAACATCCCTTTTGCAGTCTATCTTAGCATTAACAGTGTTTAAGAAGGGTCTACCAAATACAATGGGACAAAATCTATCTTGTGGAGAACCAAGAACAAGAAAATCAGTAGGATATTTAGTTTTCCCACACAAGACTTCAACATCTCTAACAATTCCCATGGGTGAAATAGTATCTCTATTGGCAAGCTTAATAGTGACATCAATATCTTCTAACTAAGGAGGTGCAATATCATGCATAATTTCTTTGTATAAGTCAATAGGTATTGCACTAGCACTAGCACCCATATCACACAAGCCATGATAACAATGATCTCCTATTTTAACAGAAATAACAGGCATGCCTACCACAGGTCTATGTTTATCTTTAGCACACGATTTAGCAATTCTAGCAGTTTCATCACAGAAATAAATAATATGCCCATCAATATTATCAGCCAAGAGATCTTTAACAATAGCAATATTAGGTTCAACTTTAACTTTCTCAGGAGCTGTATAGGTTCTAATATTGCTTTTACGAACCACAGTTGAAGCTTTAGCATGATCTTTTGTCCTAACAGGAAAATGTGGTTTCTCAACATAAGCAGTAGGAACAATAGGATCATTATAAGTGATAGTCTTTTCTTCAACTTTAATAGGTGTAGATACTTTTACTTCTATGGGAGGATGATATTTAAACCACTTCTCCTTAGAGAGATCAACGTGAGCAGCAAAAGATTCACAGAAAGCAGCTACTATCTCAGAGTCAAGTCCATATTTAGTGCTAAATTTACGGAAAACATCGGTATCCATAAAAGATTTAACACAATCAAACTTAGGTGTCATACCTGACTCCTTACCTTCGTTGAAATCCCAATCTTTAGAGTTGCGTTTAATTCTTTCCAATAAATCCCATTTGAATTCAATAGTCTTCATCATAAAAGAGCCAGCACAAGAAGTATCGAGCATGGTGCGATTGTTATCAGAAAGCCGAGCATAAAAAATTTGAATAATCATTTTCTCTTGAGAGCTCATGATTGGGGCATGAATATAACATTGATTTAAGCCTCCCCCAAGCTTGAGCGATGCTTTCTCCTTCGCGAGGCCAAAAATTTTATATATAATTGCGATCACGATGAACAAGATGCATAGGATAAAACTTCTGATGAAATTCCAATTTCAATCGTTTGTAGTTCCATGATCCCATATCATCACCTAGCCTATACCATGTCAATGCATCTCTCTTCAAAGATAAAGGGAAGACCTTCTTCTTAATAACATCATCGGGCACACCTGCAAGCTTAAATAATCCACAAACTTCATCCACATATATTAGGTGCTCATCGGGATGCACTGTTTCGTCTCCTGCAAAAGGATTAGCTAGCAGTTTTTCTATCATACCCGAAGGAATCGCAAAGTAGACATTTTCATTTTCAGTAGGTTCAGTAGGTTGAGGAGCAACTCTTTGCTCTACTGGTGGGGGTGAAGATACCCCCGAACAAGCCTCTCAGAGGATTACTTTCCATAGTAACAAGTGACAGTAAATTTGATGGATTATGGAACAAGGAGTGGCAAGAGCCTAAGCTTGGGGATGCCCATGGCACCCCAAGATAATCTAAGGACACCTAAAAGCCAAAGCTTGGGGATGCCCCGGAAGGCATCCCCTCTTTCATCTACTTCCATCGGTAACTTTACTTGGAGCTATATTTTTATTCACCACATGATATGTGTTTTGCTTGGAGCGTCTTGTATTATTTGAGTCTTTATTTCTTAGTTTGCCACAATCATCCTTGTTGTACACACCCTTTGAGAGAGCCACATATGATTTGGAATTTATTAGAATACTTTATGCGCTTCACTTATATCTTTTGAGCTATATAGTTTTTTGCTCTAGTGCTTCACTTATATCTTTTAGAGCACGACGGTGATTTTTTTTATAGAAACTATTATTCTCTCATGCTTCACTTATATTATTTTGAGTGTCTTAAACAGCATGGTAATTTGCTTAAGTTGGGAAATTAATCCTAATATGTTAGGTATTCAAAGACTAGTAAAAAACTTTCTTATGAGTATGCTGAATGCTAAGAGAAGTTTGATGCTTGATGATTGTTTTGAGATATGGAGGTAGTGATATTAAAGTCGTGCTAGTTGAGTATAGTTGTGAAATTGAGAAATACTTGTGTTGAAGTTTGCAAGTCCCGTAGCATGCACGTATGGTAAACGTTATGTAACTAATTTGAAACATGAGGTGTTCTTTGAGTGTCCTCCTTATGAGTGGTGTTCTTTGAGTGTCCTCCCCGGCAACGACGCCAGAAAAGAGTCTTGATGACCAACAAGTATAGGGGATCTATCGTAGTCCTTTCGATAAGTAAGAGTGTCGAACCCAATGAGGAGCAGAAGGAAATGATAAGCGGTTTTCAGCAAGTTATTCTCTGCAAGCACTGAAATTATAGGTCACATATAGTTTTGTGACAAGGTAATTTGTAACGAGCAACAAGTAACAAAAGTAAATAAAGTGCAGCAAGGTGGCCCAATCCTTTTTGTAGCAAAGGACAAGCCTGGACAAACTCTTATATAGAGAAAAGCGCTCCCGAGGACACATGGGAATTATCGTCAAGATAGTTTTCATCACGTTCATATGATTCACGTTCGGTACTTTGATAATTTGATATGTGGGTGGACCGGTGCTTGGGTGCTGTCCTTACTTGGACAAGCATCCCACTTATGATTAACCCCTGTTGCAATCATCCGCAACTACAAAAGAAGTATTAAGGTAAACCTAACCATAGAATGAAACATATGGATCCAAATCGGCTGTTGTTGGCCCGCTTGTTATCGTTGGAGATTTCAACCTGATCATGAGGATGGAGGAAAAAAATAACAGCAACGTCAATCGAGGTCTCATGATCGCCTTTCGAAGATTCCTGAATGACGTCTAGCTCAAGGACATGTACCTCCATGGCAGGCGGTATACCACTAGTAGAAAAACACCTATTAGTCCCGGTTCGTAAGGGCCTTTAGTCCCGGTTCATGAACCGGGACTAATGGGTCGTTACTAATACCTCCCCCCTTTAGTCCCGGTTCTAACACGAACCGGGGACAGATCAATCCTCACGTGGCGGTGCCGAGCCAGTAGAATCCTTTGGTCCCCGTTGGTAGCACCAACCGGGACCAAAAGGCATCCACGCATCAGCATTCAAGTGGCTGGGGTTGTTGTTTTTTTTTAAAGGGGGGGGGGGGTGGGGGTTTTTGGGGGTTAATTTAGGCGTTTCATATATTGTGTTAGCTAGCTAATTAATAGAGAGAAGTGTCCTCTCTTATGTCCGTGTGCTTGGTCGACGCTACGTACTATATACATATAGCCCTCGACACGCTAGCTAGTAAGAAAATGAAGGGAACCATCGAGTACAGAAGTTCGTCATGCATACCGAGAGAAATGATCGATCGACCTCTCCTTCTCCGAGAGATTGGTCGAACAACAAGTTTTCGTATCATGTACGTCCGACGCTACTGGCTACATACAGCATGTACAATATATAACATCTCTCAATTACAGTCCCCTAGCATTTGAAATCAACTTCCACATGGTAGTCTCCGGTTTTATTGATGACGTGGTCAAGAAAGAATCCCGCCAATTCCTCTTGAATTGCTTTCATGCGATCTAGTTCTAGGAGTTCATTCCGCATCCGCCACGTCTAATTTGAAGAAGGGGGTTAATTAATACATACATACATATATATATATATATATATATATATATATATATATATATATATATATTAATAAATCTCGACAGAAATGTTGGTGTTATAAAATGAAATTGTGAATATTATTAATTGCTTACGCACTTCATATTGTCTTTGAGAGTAGCCCGCTTATTTTTCAAAGTCGCGTTGTAGATGAACTCGCACACGTAGTATCCACATAAATCATTCCCTTGTTCCTGCCACAAACACTTTACGAGAAATAGAGGTCAATCAAACTGATAATGAAGCATTATAAATGGCATTGATGAAAGTATAGCTATAGAATCAACGGGAGATGCACACAACTAGCTAGCCAGTAGTACTTACTTTCGGGTATATATATCGCAGCTCCTTCGGCAGTTCCGGAGCTACTGCGGTGAACTGTTTCCAAACCCTGCAAGACAAAGAAAATAATTATTATTACTTGAGATATCAGGAAATGAACAAAAAGTTGCCACTATGGTGCGATAATGATTGATTGAACTTACTTGCTGAGCATTTAAGTCATGTCCGCATAGGTGTTGGGATCTTCCGTCTCGAGTCTAAGACGGTTACTAGTCCACGCTCAAGCTTAATCTCCAGAAGAATATAGTGGTACCTGCGCACGCATGCATAACTCATCAATTACATTACTATAACCTCGCTCGAGTAATAAGGGAAACCGAATATGCAAACAATCAGTAACACTCACTTGGTGTTGTAAGGAAAGAATATGGTATCTTTGTTTTGATTTTTTATCAACGATTGTAGCAAGTTGTCCTCGGCCTCTTCGACGTGCTTTTCAACCAGAAATACATCTATGATATTTGTGTTAATGAACCCAATATCATAGATTTCATTTTTTTTGCACTCGACGATCTTCAATCTGCATAATATATTGAGGATAATTAATTATAAATACATGCAATGAAAGCCGAGCTATATATAGAGACTTAATGACGGAAATATATAGTACTTACAGGCAGTAGCAAAAGACCGTTAATTTATCGAGGGCCTTTTGATTGAAGAACGCGAAGAACTCCTCAAATGGAACACACAACAGATCAGTTCCAACGAGGTCGTGCTCCTCTTTAATGTGCAGATACAAACTATTCGCCCCGCAGACTCTCTCAGAGGTTTTCATGTACCAAGTATGGAATCTTCGCATCATCGTTGTTAGAGATTTTTCATCTTTGACGAGAGGCTTCCCGTACTCGTATATGTGTTCTTCCACCTCCGTGAATTCAGGAAGTGCATCGTCAGGCAGGTAATCTTGTGGATTGCCATAACCGGCCACCATCCCCGGAACATTAGCGACGATGTTGCCCCTAGACACATTGAGCGGGGGGCACGATTGGTTTGGTTGTTTGCCGAGCTAGTCAATTTTTTTCGCAGCTGCTCGTTCTTTTGCTCTTTGATGTCTACAGTACTTCCCGACCTCAGTAATGCGCTCATAGTTGTTTCTCGGCGGAGACTTTGCCGGTTTCCTCAGGGCAGCCAGAGTACGCTTCGCTTTCACCGGATCTACCTTCTCCTCCGGAGGTGGATCTCTCTTTGCTTTCAACCCTGCAAACCAATCATCCACTTCGATCTGCGTGATCTTCGCGTTTTCCTCCTCGGTCCTCTCGTACGGTAACTTCTCTGGAGTCTTCAGACAAGGACCGAATCTATATTTCTTCCCGCCTTTGGCTAAACTGCTAGACGCCGGCAGAGCAGACCGAGCGGATGTCTTCTTTGCTTGCTTTTTGCGAGGTGGAGGAGAAGGACTACGACGCGCCGGAGCAGCCGGAGCGGCGGCGGGTCTCTTCTGCCCTTGCTGACGAGGCGGAGAAGGAGGAGGCTGGCTGCTCGGGCGCGCCGGCGCAGGCGGAGAAGCAGGTGGAGTGCCGCCACGCGCCGGAGAAGGAGGCGGAGTGCCGCCACGCGTGCCCTGATCGTCACTCGCCGGAGGAGGAGGCGGAGTGCCCTGACTCGCCGGAGGAGGAGGAGGAGGTGGAGGCGTCCAGTTCGGAAGGTTGATGAGCTCCTTCCGCCATAGGCATGGAGTCTTCAGCGTAACCCAGCCTAGTCTCCCCTTCACCGGTAGGGTGGTCAAGCACGAGGTCCTCAAATCCCTCCGTTATTTCATCCACCATCACCTTAGCATATCCTACTGGAATCGGCTGGCAGTGATAAGTTGTGCCGGGTCCACTAGGATAAACTTGGCCAACAGCCGCCTTGACCTTCAAATTCATCCATCGCGCCATAATGTGGCAATTTTGAGACTCCGTGATACCATCCACGTGATAGCTGGCAGGAGCCGTCAAGACATGCTCCGGCTGAAGCAGCTCGGTGGAAGCCATGTTGCTTCTCCGCTGAGATGGCGGGGTAGCTTCGGGGGAAGCTTCGGCATGTCGTTTTCTGTGATCTGCTGCTTCTCGTTCCTCTTCGCATTCCTCTAGCCCCATTACCCTTTCGTGCAGCGCCTGCATTTGGTCCTGCTCCAGTTTCTTCCTCCTCTCGTGGGTTTTGTAACCCCCTGCGTCCGGAAAACCAACCTTCCATGGAATGGAGCCTGGCGTGCCTCGTGTCCGTCCAGGGTGCTCAGGATTCCCAAGGGCCATTGTGAGCTCGTCCTTCTCCCTGTTTGGAAGGAACGTCCCTCGCTGCGCTGCATCGATATAGTGTCGAAGTTTCTTGACTGGTATTTGCAGTTGCTCGTCCAATCGCGGCACTTCCACATTACGAGGTCCAAGGTTCCGCCAGCCTCAAGAACCAAGTCGAGAAACGGTCTGCCAAGACATTGTCTCTGGTTCGATCCCTTTTTCAAGCAGATCATGCTCAGCCTTGGACCACTTAGGCCGGGCTTTGAGGTAGCCACCTGAACCCGTGCGATGGTGAAGCTTCTTCTTCGCAGCATTTTGCTTGTTTGTCGCCGACATCTTCTTACTCTTTTCCGATGTCTTGTGGGCCACAAATGCGGGCCAGTGATCTTTGATCTTCTCATATTTGCCGATGAATTCTGGTGTCTTTTCTTTCTCGACAAACTGGTTCAGCTCTTTCCTCCACCTCCTCATTAGGGTTGCCATCTTCTTAAGAGCACAAGACTTGTTTAATTGCTCTATAACTGGCTTCTCCGGATCCTCCTCTGGCGGTAGGGTGAAATTTGCCTTCAGCTCAGTCCAAAGATCTTCTTTCTGCATATCATTGACATAAGACACCTCAGGGTCTTCCTCCTTAGGCTTATACCATTGATGGATGCTGATCGGGATCTTGTCCCTAACAAGAACCCCAAGACCGAGCAGAAAATGCCTTCCTTGTCCGGATGGGTTCAATCGGTTCGCCGTCGGGCGCGATTTCTATGATCTCAAACTTTTCATCCGAGCTCAACTTTTCTTCGGGCCTCGTCTCCTTACCGGGTTGTGCTCGATCCGGAGGGGTAGAAATTATAAGGAAGAAAGACGAGAGTAATTAATATATGTACATATACCAAAACAATGGATGCATCAATTAACTAGTCAGCACGGGCTTAACTAATATATATATACCTGGCCGGACTCGGTTCGGTCACCGGAGCAATCAAAGACGGTCTCCTTCTTGTACCTCCATTCTGTCACCGGAGCCATCATGAACATAGTCCTCTTCTTGTACCGGCATTAATGGGTCGAAGCCATCATGAACATAGCCCTCTTCTTCACCCAGTCGTTCCTGGCCATCGGTGTCGTTGAGAAATGACGCAACTTCATCACTTCCTTGTGCGATTATGTCCCCCAACACCGCTTCTGTTTCTTCGTCTCGGGAGTGCTCCATAGTTTCTGCAAATATTTACAACATGTCAATTATTATTCAAACATGGTACAGATGGATCGATATATATATATATATATATATATATATATATATATATATATATATATATATTATTGGCAAACGTAGAACTAGCTAGCTAATCACAATAAGGAATCATGTTAGTGGCCTCGATGCTGCTTCTCTAGGGTTTGGGGTCGCCTCGACACAACACTTCAAGGGTTCGGGGTGGCCTCGACGACAATGCTCTTTTAACTTGGTAAATTTGGGTGGCCTCGAGAGAGTTAATTAATTTGTCGGGTAGGGGCGCGGCGGGAGGGGGTAGGTGACCAACATCGTTTTCTCTCTAGGGTTCGGGTGTCCTCGAGAGTTTTGGTCGAGCGAGAGGGCCGAGGGGGGTGCTGCCATTGTATAAGTTATCACGGTCGAGAGGGGGTATATATATCGACCGTCCCTCATGTCGAAGTTATCTCGAGGGGGTTATATCGACAACGACGCGACATACATATACATGGGAAAATAATGTTATCGGGGAGGGGGTATCGGTACCCCCCCAGCCCCCTCGTGTTGAAGTTTCTTCTTTCTCCTCTATTCCTTTCTTCTTCTATTCTTCTTTTTCTTCTTCTCCCTCGAGAAAGGAAAATAAGGAAAAGGAAGAAAAGAGGAAGAAGGAAGAAGAAAAAAAAGAAAAAAAAGAGGATAAGAAGACAGGACTAGAGGAGAAGAAGAAAAATAGAAAATTTCTAATTTTCTTCTTCTCCTCTATTCCTTTCTTCTTCTCCTCTTCTTTTTTCCTCTTCTTATTTATTTCTACTCTTATTCCTCTCCTCTCCTTCTCCTTTCTTCCTCTTCTTATTTTCCTTTTTCCTCTCATTCTTTTAGTATTGCTTGTTTTAAAAAAAATGTTCAAATAGAAAATTTCGAAAAAAAACAAAGGTTTTTCCTAATGCATTGTTCATATGAATATACAAACATTTGCATATTCTACAATAATTAATATCACCAAAAAAATCTATGAACACAAAAAAAACCTAACTTTTCTAAAAATATATCTTTTGCATATATGAAATAATTAATACACATATGAACAAAAAATACATATATGAACAAAAACATGCTCTGAACAATTTTTTTATACATTTTGAACATCTACATATACATAGCCACATCAAACACATATACATTATATATATATATATGAACAAAAAAACTAAACTAATAAAAATGAAAAAAATAGAGCCGGTGCGGCGCAGCGGCTCACAGCGGGGGCGGCTAGATGACGATGGCGGCGGTGGGCGGCGAGGGCGCCCGGCTGGGGCGGAGACGGGCAGGGGCTCGGGCGGCAGGCGGGACGGTCTGCTGAGCTCGGAGGCATGACGAGGGCCACGGGCTCGAGGCGACGGCCTTGGCGGCCAGCGGCGACGACGGCGAGGTGGAGCAGCCTGGCGGCGTCGAGGAGGGTCGGCGTCGTCGGGGGCAACTGGCGATGAGATTCAGAAATTTTGCAAAGTGTTTGCTTATATAGCAAAGCCATTGGTCCCGGTTCGAGAAACCAACCGGGACTAATGCACTTTTAGTCCCGGTTGGTGCCACCAATCGGGACCAAAGGCCTCTTTTCGCAGCCCAAAGGGCGGGAAGCGGCGGCCTTTGGTACGGTTGGTGCCACGAGCCGTACTAATGCCCTCTCTTTAGTCGGTTGGTGCCACCAACCGGGACCAAAGGCCCCTGTGATGCCCGCGTCGGGGCCAAAGTTTAGTCCCACCTCGCTAGTTGAGTGGGGCGTGCAATGGTTTATAAGCCCCACAGCCGCACCCCTCTCGAGCTCCTCTCCACCGCAGGCTTTCGGGCCTACTTGCTATTGCTTTGCCTGATGGGCCTTCTGGGCCTACTGCGGGCCTGAATCCTGGCCCACACTAGGGTTTCTAGTCGTATTCAGGCCGTGGGGGTCCAGTAGGAGGCATTTTTGTTTTTTTTTTGTTTTCTTTACTTATTTTTGCTATTTTATTTTTTTCCAGTTTTTTTGTTTTGTTTTCTGCATTATTTATTTTCTTTTGTTTTTTGCTTTATTTTTTAATTCTTTTTGCTTTTAGTTTTAGGAAAATTATAAACTTTCTGTTAGTGCCATTAGTTTTCAAATTTGAAAACATTTTTTTTGTTTTTTTGTTTTCTTTCTTGCTTTATTTATTTTATTTTGTTTCTACTTACAACAAAATACTTATTGTTGTTTATTTGTTTTGATTTCTGCATTATTTATTTTCTTTTGTTTTTGCTTTATTTTTGAATTCTTTTTGCTTTTAGTTTTAGGAAAATTATAAACTTTCTGTTAGTGCCATTAGTTTTCAAATTTGAAAACACTTTTTTGTTTTTGTTTTCTTTCTTGCTTTATTTATTTTATTTTGTTTCTACTTACAACAAAATACTTATTGTTGCTATTTTTAATTATTACGAGGGCGAACCATAAGACATTAAAGCATTTCAAATGAACTCTGAAAAAGTTGAAAGTTGCATGGTATCATAAATTGACCCACATAGCATGTGCATGTACAAAACGGACAATGGTATCATACTCGTCAGTTACAAATTTGGCATGGTATCATCATAATAGTTGCGGGAGAAAGTCTTCACTTTTTCTTCGCTTGTGTCATTTGCTTATTGCGCCATAATCATGGATAATCTTCATCGTTTATCAGGATGCTGGGGTCAGCCTTGACTTTAAAGGGAGGAATTTCATGAAACTTTTCATAATCTTCAGAGATGTCTGTCTTGTCCTCCACTCCCACGATGTCCCTTTTTCTGAAAAGAACTATGTGGCGCTTTGGCTCATCGTATGATGTATTCGCTTCCTTATCTTTTCTCTTTCTCGGTCTGGTAGACATGTCCTTCACATAGATAACCTGTGCCACATCATTGGCTAGGACGAACGGTTCGTCAGCGTACCCAAGATTTTTCTGATCCGCTGTTGTCATTCCGTACTGTGGGTCTACCTGTACCCCGCCTCCTGACAGATTGACCCATTTGCACTTAAACAAAGGGACCTTAAAATCGTGTCCGTAGTAAGGTTCCCATATGTCCACTATGTAACCATAATATGTGTCCTTTCCCCTCTCGGTTGTTGCATCAAAGCGGACACCGCTGTTTTGGTTGGTGCTCTTTTGATCTTGGTCAATCGTGTAAAATGCATTCCCATTTATCTCGTATCCTTTCCAAATCAATACAGTCAAAGATGGTCCCTAGACAACAAGTACAGCTCATCACAAACAGTGTTGTCACCTACGTCGTGCTTCCAACCAACTGCTGAAAGTCTGATGTGTTCACATGTAATCCGATCGTCACCTTTGCCCGGGTGTTTGGAGCGCAAACTGTTCTTGTGTTCATCGACATACGGGGTCACCAAGGTAGAGTTCTGTAGAACTGTGTAGTGTGCTTGAGACCAAGAATATCCGTCCTTGCATAATATTGAGTCCCTTCCAAGCATGCCTTTTCCAGTCAGTCTCCCCTCATACCGCGATTTAGGGTGACCTATCTTCTTAAGGCCAGGAATGAAGTCAACACAAAACCCGATGACATCCTCTGTTTGATGGCCCATGGAGATGCTTCCTTCGGCCTAAGCGCGATTCTGAGACATATTTCTTTAGGACTCCCATGAACCTCTCAAAGGGGTACATATTGTGTAGAAATACGGGGCCCAGAATGACAATCTCGTCAACTAGATGAACTAGGGCGTGCGTCATGATATTGAAGAAGGATGGTGGGAACACCAGCTCGAAACTGACAAGACATTGCACCACATCAGTCCTTAGCCTTGGTATGATTTCTGGATCGATCACCTTCTGAGAGATCGCATTGAGGAATGCACATAGCTTCATAATGGCTAATCGGACGTTTTCCGGTAGAAGCCCCCTCAATGCAACCGGAAGCAGTTGCGTCATAATCACGTGGCAGTCATGAGACTTTAGGTACTGGAACTTTTTGTCCGCATATTTATTATTCCCTTTATATTCGACGAGAAGCCAGTCGGGACCTTCATCTTGAGCAGGCATTCAAAGAAGATTTCTTTCTCTTCTTTCATAAGAGCGTAGCTGGCAGGACCTTCATACCGCTTGGAGGCATGCCCTCTTTTTCGTACCTGGCGTTGCAGGTCCTCCGTGCCTCGTGTGTATCTTTTGTCTTCCCATACACGCCCAAGAAGGCTAGTAGGTTCACGCAAAGGTTCTTCGTCACGTGCATCACGTCGATCGAAGAGCGGACCTCTAGGTCTTTCCAGTAGGGTAGGTCCCAAAATATAGATTTGTTCTTCCACATGGGTGCGTGATTCTCAGAGTCATTCGGAACAGCTAGTCCGCCGAGACCCTTTCCAAAGATTACGTGTAAATCATTGACCATAGCAAGTACGTGATCACCGGTACGCATGGCGGGCTTCTTCCGGTGATCTGCCTCGCCTTTGAAATGCTTGTCTTTCTTTTTACATTGATGATTGGTCGGAAGAAATCGACGATGGCCCAGGTACACATTCTTCCTGCAACTTGCCAGGTATATACTATCGGTGTCAAGTAAACAGTGCGTGCATGAGTGGTATCCCTTGTTTGTCTGTCCTGAAAGGTTACTGAGAGCGGGCCAATCATTGACGGTCACGAACAGCAACGCCTTTAGGTTAAATTCCTCATGTTTGTGCTCATCCCACGTACGTACACCGTTTCCATTCCACAGCTATAAAAGTTCTTCAACTAATGGCCTTAGGTACACATCAATGTCGTTGCCGGGTTGCTTAGGGCCTTGGATGAGAACTGGCATCATAATGAACTTCCGCTTCATGCACATACAAGGAGGAAGGTTATACATACATAGAGTCACGGGCCAGGTGCTGTGATTGCTGCTCTGCTCCCCGAAAGGATTAATGCCATCCGCGCTTAAAGCAAACCATACGTTCCTTGGCTCACGTGCAAACTCATCCTAGTACTTTCTCTCGATTTTTCTCCACTGTGACCCGTCAGCGGGTGCTCTCAACTTCCCGTATTTCTTACGGTCCTCACTGTGCCATCGCATCAACTTCGCATGCTCTCCGTTTCTGAACAGACATTTCAACCGTGGTATTATAGGAGCATACCACATCACCTTCGCAGGAACCCTCTTCCCGGGGAGCTCGCCGTCAACATCACCAGGATCATCTCGTCTGATCTTATACCGTAATGCACCGCATACCGGGCATGCGTTCAGATCCTTGTACGCACCGTGGTAGAGGATGCAGTCATTAGGGCATGCATGTATCTTCTGCACCTCCAATCCTAAAGGGCATACGACCTTCTTTGCTGCCTATGTACTGTCGGGCAATTCGTTATCCTTTGGAAGCTTCTTCTTCAATATTTTCAGTAGCTTCTCAAATCCTTTGTCAGGCACAACATTCTCTGCCTTCCACTGCAGCAATTCCAGTACGGTAACGAGCTTTGTGTTGCCATCTTCGCAATTGGGGTACAACCCTTTTTTGTGGTCCTCTAACATGCGATCGAACTTCAGCTTCTCCTTTTGACTTTCGCATTGTGTTCTTGCACCGACAATGACCCGGGGGAGATCATCATCATCGGGCACATCGTCTAGTTCCTCTTGATCTTCAGCAGCTTCGCCCGTTGTAGCATCATCGTGAACATCGTCTGGTTTCTCTTGATGTTCAGTAGCATCACCGTATTCAGGGGGCACATAGTTGTCATCGTACTCTTCTTCTTCGCCGTCTTCCATCATAACCCCTATTTCTCCGTGCCTCGTCCAAACATTATAGTGTGGCATGAAACCCTTGTAAAGCAGGTGGGTGTGGAGGATTTTCCGGTCAGAGTAAGACTTCGTATTCCCACATATAGGGCATGGACAACACATAAAACCATTCTGCTTGTTTGCCTCAGCCACTTCGAGAAAATCATGCACACCCTTAATGTACTCGGAGGTGTGTCTTGAACGTACATCCATTGCCGGTTCATCTGCGTGCATTATATATAATTAAGTGTGTCAAAAATCATTACAGAACATCATGAATAGATAATTAAGTGACCAAATTAATAGAAGTTCATCATCACATTAAAACCAAAGTACATACATAGTTCTCATCTAACAACATAAAGCTCTGCAGAGCATGCATCTAAATTAATTAAACCATACATTGAAACTATGTAAAACATTTCAATGCGAAAACAAATGCGATCATAATCGCAACCAATGTAACAACTGATCCAACGGCATAATGATACCAAGCCTCGGTATAAATGGCATATTTTCTAATCTTTCTAATCTTCAAGCGCATTGCATCCATCTTGATCTTGTGATCATCGCATTTACATCCGCAACATGCAACTCCAATATCATCTTCTCCTCCTCAATTTTTCTATTTTTTTCCTTCAACAAATTTTTTTCTTTTTCAACTAAATTTAACCTCTCGACAATAGGGTCGGTTGGAATTTCCGGTTCAACAACCTCCTAGATAAATAAAATCTATGTCACGTTGGTCGACGTAATTGTCATAAACAATAAATGAACCAATAGTTATGAAAAGATAATATATACCACATCCGAATCATAGACAGGACGAGGGCCGAAGGGGGCGGATACCAAAACAATCGCACTATATAAGATGCAATAATAAAAGTAAGAAAATTATACAAGTATCTATATAAACATACAAGTAAGAATTGTTTTCCTTTCAGAAAGAAGATAAGAACAAGAGGCTCACCACGGTGGTGTCGTGATTTAATCGGGCGCGGGCGATCGACGGGCGGTGAAGACGGGACGGACGTGACGGACCGCTAAACCTAGACAAATATTAAGAAAAATGGAGCTTGGAGGTCGAGCTTGGAGGAGAAAGCTTAAGTAGTGTGGCTCGGGCATTCCATCGAACACCTCGTGTGCATAGGAGGTGAGCTAGAGCACCACAAAGCTCTCCCTCGCCCGACCCACGAAAAACAGAGCACTTGGGAGTGCTCTGCCATGGGCGAGGGTATATATAGGCAACTAATTGGTCCCGGTTGGTGACTTGAACCGGGACTAAAGGGCAGCCTTTGGTCCTGGTTCGTCCCACCAACCGGGACCAATGATGGTGGGCCAGGAACGGGGCCCATTGGTCCCGGTTCGTAGCACCAACCGGGACCAAAAGGTCCAGACGAACCGGGACCAATGGCCCACGTGGCTCACGAACCGGGTCCAATGCCCCCATTGGTCCCGGTTCTGGATTGAACCGGGACTAATGGGCTGGCCGGGCCTGGACCATTGCCCCCTTTTCTACTAGTGTACCTGGAGCAACTAGCAACAAAACACAACAATGGTCAAGCTTGATCGAGTCCTATACAATGAGCAATGGAACACAACCTTCCCCAACCGCCTACTCCGAGGCCTTTCGACCAGCTTATCGGATCACTGCCCACTGACCCTCGTGACAAACAACTCTTTCAAGCCAAGTCGCAAGTTCCGCTTTGTAAACATGTGGACAAGTGGGATGGTTTCCAGGACACGGTCAAGAGTTCTTGGACTTCAGTCAGCTACACCGAAGATGCATTCCTCTCCCTGAACAAGAAACTAACGGCTACTGCAAAGGCGCTAAAAACTTGGAGCTCTAGAAGATGCAGTGATCTCAAACTGCGTTCTGCCATTGTCAGCGAACTGATCCTCAGACTTGACATCGCAATGGACAACCGACAGCTCACACCCGAAGAAATCTCATTCAGGAAACTTCTGAAACTCCAATGCTTGGGGCTTGCAGCGCTGGAGAGATCCATGTGGCGCCAGAGATCACGTTTCTTGTGGCTGAAACTAGGAGATTGCAACACAAAGTTCTTCCATCTCAAGGCCTCTGCTAGGCGAAGGAAAAACGCCATCCCGGAGTTGGTGGTTGACGGCGCTACACTCCGCGACCAGGAGGAAAAGAAAGAAGCCATCTGGGACCATTTTAACAAGCTGATCGGCACATACTGTAGCCGTACCACATCCTTGAACCTGCAACACCTGTTCGAAGACAGCAACACCTCCACCGCGGACCTACACTGCCTTTCCACACCAATCAGCGAAGAAGAGCTCAAAGCTGTCATTATGGATATGCACCCGGAGAAGGCGCCAGGGCCGGACGGATTCACCGGACAATTTTTCAGATCATGCTGGGAGATAGTCAAAAGTGATTTGCTAAGGGCTATCAGAAAGTTAAAAGCTTGCAATGATGATTCTTATCCCATGATGATTCGTATCCCAAAGACCAACGGAGCCTGCCACCCAAAGACTTCCGGCCCATTTCCCTCATCCACAGCTTTGCAAAAATTTATGCCAAAATCCTTGCAACTAGACTCCAAGCAGTCATCCCCAACATCATCAGCCCCTGCCAAAATGCCTTCATACGTGGAAGAAGCATCCATGATAATTTCACCTACGTCCAAAGCCTTGTCAAAGCCCTAAAGCAAAAGAATATCCCATCCATTCTCCTCAAACTAGATATATCCAAAGCCTTTGACTCAGTTTCTTGGGAATTTCTCCTAAAGTTACTCACTGCCCGCGGTTTTGGATACATTTGGACGGATGGAATTGCCACCCTTCTTCGCACAAGCACCACCAATATCCTTGTCAATGGTGAGCTAACCCAAAACATCATACATCGAAAAGGATTGAGACAAGGGGATCCATTGTCGCCACTTTTATTCGTCCTCGTAATGGATTGCCTTGCACGGATCATGGACAGGGCCCACAATAATAGAATCCTGTCCACACTGAACCCACAACATGTCAAATTCAGAGCTTCTAACTCTGAATCTACCAAAAGACTACAATCAGAGCCTCTCCTCCCGTGTCGCTCCCGCGAGCGACCCGGAGGGGGAACCCTAGCCGCCGGCCCCAGCGCCCTCCCCTCCCCTTCTTCTCCCTCGCCGCCGCCGGCCCTCGCTGACGGGCAAAGCCCGTTCAGCTCTGGCGGCGGCGGGGCTTCTCTTCCCCCCTCGAGGTCGGCCGGCGCGGGACGGTGGCGTTGGGTGGCGGCGCTGCGTTAGCGAGGGGTGTAGCGGCTCGGTTGCTGGCGGTGGCGGCGGGGCCGGCGTCGGGCGCCGTGGTGAAGGGCCTCGCGGCGGTGGTTCTGCGCGCTGCGCTTGGAGAGGTGGCGGCGGCCACTCGAGGCTGGATCTCCTGTTGCCCTGCGGCGGGTGGCAGGAGCGGATGCGGAAGGGCGCCGGCCTGGCCGCGAGGGCGGCGGGCCGGCGGCAAGCTTGGAGCTGGCTCCCGGGACCTCCCCGCGGTCTTCGGAGCGGATCTGGCGGATGGTGGTTCCCCCTCGCGCGCCTTCTTGCCTCGCCAACCCACGCCGCCGACGGCCTCTGGCTCGCCCGATCTGGTTGCTGGGTGGGGTTGGGGGGGGGGGTGGCTCTGGATTGGGGGAAACCCTTGGCCGTCTCTGCGGCCACGATGCCGGCGGCGCCCCGGGCGTCGCTCTCCTTCCTGAAGGCGGCATCGAGATCTGACACTGCCCTCTTCCTCCATGTTCCGGGTGAAAACCCCAAATCCCCGGATTGGGTGGCGACGGTGCTCGGGCGTCGTGTTTCTTCTTGAAGGCGCCACCTTGGAACTGTGGTGTGGTGGTCGGAGGTGTGGCGATGGCGGTGGACTACCGGATGTCAGTGGGCTCCCGCTTGGCTACTTGCGGTGGATGTGTTCCTTGCTGACGGCCGTGTCGAGTCTGGGGTGTCGCTTGCTTGGTGAGGTAGCTATGCTCTCGCTCTCTCCTCGGCAGCCTACTGTTCCTATCCTTCCACTCGGGGTGAGTGGCTCTGCTTGTCGACGGCGTTCGGGGGCAGAGACGGATGGGGGTCCAATTTTGGCTGGCCTAATGGAGGTGATGGAGCACGGTCTTCCTCTGTCAGCGGGCTGCTCCCTTGTCTTTGTCGCGTCGTCTGCATGATCCTATTCGCCGAGAGCCTCGATGCTCAAGCCAGTGCTTGGGCATTCGATGTTTGTTAGCGGCTCTTTTGGCATCTTGTATCTTTGCCGTTTTTCTGTTAGTTTGTTCCTCTTCTGTACTTGGATCGATGTAGTGGTGGTGTGCTTTATAATATAAAGCGGGGGGAAACCCTTTTTCTCAAATTCAGAGCTTCTCTGTATGCAGATGATGTGATCATCTTCTTAAGGCCACAGCTTGCTGACATGGAGGCCACTAGCCAGATCATGAGGCTGTTTGGAGAAGCAACAGGACTGCACACGAATTTCCAAAAATGCAGTTTGTACCCAATTAGATGCGATGGCATCGATCTTGAAAGTTTGCAAGCCACGTTGGGCTGTCAGCTAGCGTCCTTCCCATGCAAATATCTAGGTATGCCATTGTCCGACAGAAAACTCACGGAGACGGATTGCCAACCGATAATGGACAAGTTTGGCTCGGCGTGCGCTAGATGGAAAATTGGATGGATCAACATTGCCGACAGGCTAACCTTGGTCCGGGTTGTCCTCTCGGCGTTATTAACCTTCCAGATGATCTCGATTGCTCAACCAAAGTGGCTGGACAAGATGGTGGACAAAATCAGAAGGCCTTTCCTCTGGACTGGTGAGAGCTCTGCAGTGGGTGGAAAATGCTTGGTCAGATGGTCACTGGTCTGTAGGCCACTGGAATTCGGAGGACTGGGAATTTCTAACTTATACCTCCACAGCATTGCTCTTCGCTTGCGATGGCTGTGGCAGCAAGCCACAATCCCGGACAGACCTTGGGATGGCCTACCCTTCCCCTCGGACAAGCTAACACGAAGGATATTTCAGGCAAGTACAGTGGTCAACATGGGCAATGGTGAGAGCTTCAAATTTTGGCACAGCCATTGGCACGCTGGAATCATCCTCAAAGATGCAGTGCCCCACCTATTCACCCACAGCAGAGGATCCAAACTAACAATAAAAGCGGCGGTGACCGGAAACCACTGGATTGACTGCATCAAGCCGAATCCTACGCTCGCCGTGCTTCAGGAATACCTTTGGATATGGAACCTACTCCAAGAGGTGCACCTACAGCCCCATACTTCAGATTCCATTGCTTGGAAATGGACGGCTGATGGTTCCTACTCAGCCAAGTCTGCATACCAAATGCTTTTCCAAGGACTGATCAGATCAAATTACAAGCAGCTTATCTGGGATTGTAGGACACCAGCAAAGTGTAAATTTCATGCTTGGTTAGCCATCCAAGGAAGGTGCAACACGGCTGATATACTTCTGAAGAAAGGTTGGCCTCATACACCCATATGCAAGTTATGCAACACCCAGCAAGAAACAGCCCTGCATTTGTTTGCCCAATGCAGTTACACTCGAATGATCTCGGAGGACATAATTCAGCGTCTCAGTGTTCCCATGGACCCGCCGATCAGCACTGAACCAGACCTCGAAGACTGGTGGTTTAAATCAATCCAAAACAGGGCACTGGCCACAGCCACAAAGATCTGCACCTTATTCATTTGTGCCTGGTGGAAGATATGGAAGGAACGGAACAATCGCATTTTCAAAAACAAGGCTTGCAACACTTCGGTGCTACTTACGAAAATTTGTAATGAGCTCAACTTTTGGAGAACCGCCGGCCTAGCTGGGGCAATGTGGATGCCACCTGATTAGGAAATAGCTTACATTACATAGACTCTTCCTTTCTTTCCTTTCTTTCTCTCTATTTTGCTTACACACCTGTAACTGCTACTGCCACTCTTGGCTCTTCCTCTTACTAAATGAAATCAGTACTGGCTGCTTTTCGTCAAAAAAAATTAAGTGGCGATGATCTATTTTCTAAGACGTGGTGTTTTAACATTTTACAGTCATCTGAAATGTACATGGGCTTACACAAGGTTGTACGCATCGATGTGACGGCCAGAGAAGGCAGAGTGGTGATGCTCCCCTGTCTTCTTGCTAATCGCATGTTCTTCCCTCGAGAGCAGTTGGACAAATCAATTCATTTATGCTCGGCCTCGACTGCAGAAGAAACGAAAGAATCAGATGGAAGAGTTTTGGTGGAAATATGGCTCTCTCTCTCTCTCTCTCTCTCTCTCTCTCTCTCTCTCTCTCTCTCTCTATATATATATATATAAATATATATATATATATATATATATAAAAAAATATATATATATATATATATAACACGGTCAAGTTTATTCCTGCAATTTGATGTTACGATATGTGCTAATGTAAACAGGACCAAGCTAGAGGAGAGTGATTAAAATCTTTCTTTATTGTAGTATTTTGGGAAACCTTAGTGATGGACTAATCTGACCAGACTGTCGAGCTGCCTCAGAATGGTGAGGTTTTCTTGTGCTAATAAAACCGACACTAGCTTTTTGTTAACCTCAAATTGGTTGTTAACCTCGCTGCTGCTTGTTGGTTCCCCCCTCGCATATTATTGATGCGTGTGTTTCATGGGGATTCACGATGATTACGCGTCGAATGATGAGGAGTATGAACACAAGCTTAAAAAGGATACCACCACATCATTATTTCTAGCAACATAAGGATCAACACTTTCACCTTAGTGCTTACCGTTGTGCCTATTACATTAGAGCATCTCCAACAGGCGCGCAACACGCGACGCGCTAAAAAAGCGTTTATAGCATCAGAATCGTGAGTTTTTGCGCGCCGCGGAGCGCTGGCTCCAGCGGCCGCTGCAAAATATAGCGCGCGCAAGCCGCTCCAGCAGACGCGCTAAACTGCAGCGCGGGCGAGCAGCCGACGCTTGCCATATGTTGCATTTTGAAGACAATATGGTGATATTTCAAACATGAAAACAAGACATAGTATAGTTTAAATCACTCAAACAAGTTCATGACATAAAAGTTCAAAATCATGCCCACATCATCATCCAACCAAGTTCAAAATCATCGAACCAATTCATGACACAAAAGGTTCACACAAACAAATGTCACATCAACAATCATGCCTCATCCTCGTCTTTGTCCTCCGCTTCCTCCGATTCTTCATCTTCATCTTCGTCCTCCTCTTCATCCGATTCTTCCTCCTCCGCTTCATTGTTTCCATGCCTCCTATGAGAGACGCAAAACTCATGCCTCCCATGATATCTCCGAAGCCACCCATGCCACTCATGCTTCCCATGGTAGCTCCGAAGCCACCCATGCCTCCCATGCCGCCCCATGGTAGCTCCGAAGCCACCGATGCCTCCCATGCCACCCATGCCTCCCATGCCGCCCATAGTAGCTCCGAAGCCACCGATGCCTCCCATGGCACCCATGCCGCCCATGCCACCCATGCCACCCATGCCGCTCATGCCAACCATGGCTCTTTCTTGGATCAAGACTTCTTCACTGGGCAAGATTGATGTACTCTTTTTGCTTCTCATCGAAGGTAGATGTGTCCATGAAGAACAAGTACTTCTCCCATTCCAACAATCTAGTTCGCCCCTCCATGGCCAATTTCTTCTCCTTCAATGCCATCTTCCTCTCCTCAGCCGCCACCCTCCTCTCCTCGACCGCAGCGTCTTGGTTCCTTGCCATCTTCCTCACCTCATTTACTTTCTTTCTTGCGTTCACAATAGCTTCCATAGCATTTTTTAGCTTGTCATCTCCTTTCCTCTTCTTCTTTTCTTTTCCGTCTTTCTTGCATCCATTTGGTCTTTTTGGCTTGGAGTACGAAACCGAGTTTGGTGTAGGGATTCTCTTGCCTTCATCACTTGATACCTCCTCCTCATCATCATCCAAATCAATAATTCGCTTGCGTTTGTTGCTCTCCTCATCATCGACACCATCACGGGGCTTCCATTTCTCATCATCCTTCAACGCTTCATAGCAATGAGGCAAGTTAAATGGTCTCCCTTTCTTGGTCTTCCCTTTCTTGGTCTTCTTCCCCTCTCCTTGGAATAAGTTTTGTGCAATAGTGAGCTACAAACAAAAGAACAAGTTAGCACTTGAAACACCAAGAAGAAGCATGATGAACATGGAAGAATCATGAAAGAAATGGCACTTACCCTATCTCTATCATTAGTGCCACTTGGGTTCAACGTGTCAACCGCCTTAAGTGCGGCCGCCCACCTTTGACAATCTTGGTTGATTGTCGACCACCGGGAGCGAAGAGATCTTCCCGAGCGGTCAATTCCACTTTTGTTGTGTAGATCAAAGTGCTACTTCATCCGGAGCCAATATGCATCTCTACTATGATCCCCTCCAACGGCGTGATCCCTCGACACTTGCAACCAAGTATTGCACAGCAAGATGTCTTCGTCCACATGGTGTAGTTGCCCTCTCTTCCTTTCGATGCATCGACGATGCCCTCACCATCCTCGTCCAACTCAAACTCATGATCATCGAAATGCATCTCATTGGTTTGAGACCAATGAGAATTGTTGGAGCCAACACCATAGTTGACATATATATGCCTCATCATTGAAACTACAAAGTATATACAACAAAGCAAATAAGCTATCCATATGTATGCATTCAAAAAACAACAACAAGAAGAAGTGGGCGGAATTTTACCTTGTGGGCATTTTGTCGAACACCTTGTGCGCGTCGGCCGCCGGCTCAACAAGTGAGCTCACCGGCGCTTCGGTCGCCGCCGCATCCGTCACACACCCTGCAAGCTTCTTCTTCGGCCGCCTAGAGGAGTCGTCCGCCACCTTGTTCTTCTTCCCAGACACCTTGTCCGCCTTCGCCCGTGCCGCATTTGGGAGTTTCGAGGGGGGCACGTGGCTTCACGGCGGGCGCCGGCGTGATGGCACCCGCCGCCGAGGTCGTCCGTGGCGGCATGAGAAGGCCGCGCGTGATACCAATGCTTGGAGGAGCACCGGCGGAGGCAAAGCCAAATCTCCCCGCGCTAGAGTTTGCGGCGGAGGAGGGGTCTCAAGTGTAGGAAGGGGTGAGGGGGATGTCGGCGCACCCGTCCATCGGGCGAATTCGCCGGCAGCGGCGCGGCGGAGAGGGTGCGGTGCTGGCGCTCGAGTGTGCAGCGCACGGAAGCAGGCGCACAAAATAAGCGGCGCGCGTTGCCATTTCGGCCCGCGCGCTGAACTACTTATGCCGCGCGCGCGGTTTTTTGCGCCTCCGCTAGAGCTTCCGGAGTGGTTGCGCGCGCGCAAAAGACACAAATTTTTTAGCACGGCGCTTATATAGCGCAGCTGTTGGAGATGCTCCTAGAGAATGGACTGATTTTTATATCTAGGGCCAAGGGCCAACTGGATTTTATTTTCTTTTGGTGTATGCATTTTATTTCACCAACTGGGTTTTTTTTTCTTTTGGTTCATGCGTTTTATTCCTATATATTACGCCTTGTTCCATGGAAAGGGTGTTAAACACTACTGAAAAAATTGTCGTTACCGAGTACGTTCCCTTTTGCCGAGTAGGCGAGTACCATAACACGAGATCACGAAAAAAGCAATGTAAGCCGAGTGTGGCTCAACGGGACGGCCGCCCCGGCCCCCGACACCGAGGGGCCCCGGATGTGCTCTATGTTCAGTACTAGCATGGTCAAGAGCGCATATCACGGATGACAGTTGTTGATCCCACGATCTCCATTGAGGCTTAGCGCATATTCTAAATCACACCAAGATCTCCGCCTGTGACCGCGACGATTGATTGCACCGTCTCCCTAATCGGCTGTTGCTGCGTTCCCAGAGTTGCGATACACCTATGGCGCAGATGTGCTCGCTGGCTGCAGTCAGGATCGTGTTGTCGCTGCAGCAACTCCAACGCGCCCCTCCGACGGGCCGGAACAGTACACTGCTGTAGGTCTTTGACGATCTGGTCGCGCTCATCGACTACCTCGGCCAGAAGTAGGTGTTCGTGGTTGCCCATGACTGGGGCGTGATGATAGCTTGGACCTCGGATGAAAACGGTGAAAGGGTTGGTGGCCTTGTGCATCGCATTCAGTCCATCAGTAGATGGCTTGGGGGCTCAGTATGGTTGTAGGGGGACGAAACATCCAGGTATATTAAACTCTCAAGACAAGCAAAGTTTCATAGATTTTTGCTTTCAACCTTTTGGAACAATTAAATTGCCTAACGAAAGATAGTGTTTGTGCGTTCATGCGATGTGAAATTACTTTCAATTTATTTTTGAGAAGTCATCAACGAGGTGTAAAAACATAGTATGCTATAAAACATAAATCTTACTGTAGACTGGTGGTTAATTTAATTGGATTCATCAGGACCATAATAAAGTAAGAAAAGAAGAGGATAATGTTGTAAGCAAATGCAAATGGATTTACAGATCAATGGAGGGTAGTTTCCAAACAATTTTCTTATAGAAAACGTTAGTGATTCCTACTACATATTTTGCATATAATGTTGTACAAGCAAAAAGGAAAATTATTAAAAGTTGCACACAATTTATATCAGGAGAAGGTTTTCAAAGTTGAAAAAATTATTTTGATGTTCATATTTAGAGGCCTCTGGTTGTCGTTTCGCCCCGGGCCGGCCCTGAGGACACTGCACATGGGAAGCTCTACCGAGCCCTGCCTGGGACATACTCGGAACATAAAAGAACTCGGCTTATGCATAGTATGCTGAGAACCCTTTGGAAGGCATCCGACAAATAGGAGCCACGTGGCACGACCTTTTGCAGCTGACGGCCCCATGACGATGGGCAACTTTTGCCAGACCCCGATGAAAGGTACTCGACAATCTATGAAGTATTTAAACCGCTCAAACCCTAGCCGCCGCTCCCAATGTATTGCCGATCGAGGGCACGCCGCTGCTCGTCCCCATGTGGTTCCCCCGCTGCCGCCAAGCCTATACCCACCGGCCGCCGCCGCACAAGCCAACTGGCCGGATCCGGCGTCGCCCGAGGCAGCTCACACCCTCCTCGCCACACGGCTCTCGCCCCAAGCTCGCCACCGGTCACCACCCTTACAACCTCGTCCTCGGACATATTTTGCTGCCGGCCACCCCTCCCACCTCGACGCCAACAACCCCAAGGTGAGCTAGCTAGGTCCGCTTCCCCTTTCATTTTTTTAGAAGGAAAGGGCTGCGACCCTGTTCCATTTCATTGCAACGAAACAAACGAAATCCAAAGTACGTTACAACAATTAAGTTCACGACGGACAGTAGCTATGCTGCCGCAGAAGGCCATCTCCGAGCAAAGCTAGAAGCTAGAGAACTGGCAGAGCAAAATGTGCTAGAAGTGCTAGAGCACTAATACAAATCGAAAAACTACAGGCTCATCGGCCACTCGACATAAAACTAGAAACTAGAAGGAAAATCCTCGCTTTAACCAGGGTCTGGCCACCGCAACAGAGGAGGGCTTCTCGCTTTCGTCTCCAATTCTTCCACTGCCCATTTCAGTTTTGTATTGGCACCTCCTGAGGAGAGACACTCCCATGTAGACAGATTTGACGTTGTTCTCCTCCAAATAGCCTGCAAGCCAGGCCAACAAACGTTATTGAAAACCATGTCGTTGCGAGTTTTCCAGATCGCCCATAGGCCAGCCGCATGAACTGTGTTAACAGCAGCGAACTTATCTCCCCTGAGCCAGTATGAAGTGATAGACATCATATTTATGTCTTCACTCACTCCAGTAATGGCACAAATGGCTTTCCAAAACTCGGTAGCAACAACACAAACGCTAAATAGATGGGAGCAGGATTCTTGTTCAGAGCAAAACACACAGGTGGGATCACTCTTCTCTTGTCTCTTGCTTAAATTATCTCTGGTTAAAAGTTTATTATTGACCAAAAGCCAGAGAAAAATCTGAATCCTGGGGGGAATTTTAATGTTCCAAACAGCGGGAGAGGTAGTAGGTAAAACCCCCCCTAAAATTTATAAACTTGTAGAAGGATTTGACAGTATAGACCCCTTTAGAATTTAGATTCCATACAGGGGAGTCATCCTCATCTACTAAACTAATGGAACTAGCAATTTCCACAAGTTCATACCAGACAACTAATTGTTCCTGAGTAAAACACCTTCTGAAAGTAAGTTTCAGATTATGGCCATCCCAAATTTTGTCAATAGTGACATTATGCTCATGAGCTAAGTTGTACAAATCCCAATATTGGGTAGCTAAAGTAGCATTGCCAAACCAGTGGTCCTCCCAAAACCGAGTTCTTTTCCCATTGCCAATCTTCCAAGAGAAGCCAAGTTTGGCAGCTTGTGCTGCCCAGGTCACCCTTTTCCAAAAAGGGGAGGCTCCAGTAGCGAGCAAGCAAAGATGTTGCTATTTTGAGGGTTGTATTTGGAATCAATGATATTTTTCCAGATCTTCCCCTCAGCGTTGTAGTATCTACTAACCCAAGAAGCTAACAAGGCCAGATTCATGTCTCCTAGGTCAGTAATACCAAAACCACCAAACTCTTTCTTCATATTAATAGAGTTCCAGGCAGTCAGATGATATTTATGATGGCCTTCATAATCATCCCAAAAGCAATGAGCTAATTGGGAGTTAATGAGCTTGATAGCCCATTTAGGGAATTTAATAAAGCCCATAAGGTAGGTAGGGATACTGGCTAAACAGGCTTGTACCAAGATAAGTCTTTTGCCAAAGGAGAGCAGCCTCCCCCTCCATCCAGCAGCTTTCTTGATAATCTTATCTACAGTAGGTTGCAGATCTTCCCTCCTAATTTTACTAAAATGAAGGGGAGCACCTAGATACTTGATAGGGAAAGAACTAATTTTACACCCTAAGATTTGGGCGAAAGCTATGGCCTCCTCCCTATCAACATTAATAGGGACCAGATCACATTTGTGAAAATTGATCCTCATCCCAGAAATCTGCTCAAAACAAGAGAGAAGCCATTTAAGGTTCTTGGCATGATCTAAATTCTTATCTAAGAAGAGAAGGGTGTCATCAGCGTACTGCATGCTAATGACCCCAACAGGGTTAGAGGGAGGGAAGACACCAGCTATTAAGTTTGCATTAGCAGCTTTGATCAAAATTCTAGTGAAAACATCAGCCACTAAGTTAAACAGAAGGGGGGAGATGGGGTCTCCTTGCCTAGCCCCTTTGCCAGCTATAAAATAATCACTATTAGTGTCATTAATTCTGACACCAACAGATCCATTGCAAAGTAAGGATTCAATTTTATACATCCATATAGGACCAAATCCTCTCTTTCTAAGAATTTTCAAAAGGAATTCTCTACTAATCATATCATAGGCTTTTTCATAGTCAAGCTTAAAACAAAACCAGACATTTTGTTGGAGGCAACTGCATGAACCACCTCATGAGCAGCCACTATGCTTTCAAGGATAAATCTTCCTTTTAGGAAAGCAGTCTGGTTGGGAGAAATTAGAAAATTACAAACAGGGCCAAACCTATTGGTGGCACATTTGGCAAAAAATTTAAAGCTGCAATTAATCATGGCTAAAGGCCTGAACCTATCTAGTTTAACAGCATTAGGTTCTTTAGGAAATAAAGTAAGGAGGGAGAAATTGAGCCTATACAAATCAAGATATCCAGCCTCCCATTCTCTAAACATAGCAAACAAATCATACTTGATTAATTCCCAATACTTCTGATAAAACATAAAAGGGAAACCATCTGGACCAGGTGCTCCTTCAGCATAGGAGCCAAATACAGCAGCCTTAATCTCCTCCTCAGAGAAAGTTTTTTCAAGCAAATTAAAGTGAACTGTAGAAAGCATGCTATTATGATCCCAGAAGTCCTCCATCAGATCTATGTCAATGGTGGGAACATAACCAAAAAGATTTTTATAATAATCAACAGCTATTTGGAGTATACCTTGGGTGTCCTCCATAGGTCCTGAGGGGGTTTCCAGCACAGCAATTTGCTTTTTCCTCCTCTTCTGATTTGCTAGTGCTTTGAAGTAGCCAGTGTTGTACTCACCCTCCAATATCTCTCTCTCTCTCTGGACCTCTGTCTAGCCTTGATCTCTTCTCTTCTCCAAATTTCATTCAGCTCACCTGCAATTTTTTTCATATTGTTTTTTAGTTAGGAGATAAAGGTTGAGATTCAGCCAGAATATCTAAACAATCTTATCCAGCTACTAGGGTTTGCTTCCTTCTGTTTTGGTCTGCTTCATAATTAGCACACCAACCTTTAGTAGCTTTCCTAGTAGCCCTAATTTTAAATTGCCAGATATCAATGGCCTTAGTAGCTTTGCAATTAGTGTTCCAAGCTTTATGAATAACTTCATCAAAGCCAGGGATATTAAGCCACCATTTTTCAAATCTAAAGAATTTAGACTTAGGTTTTGGGAGCCCAGAAGCAGTGTTTAAGACTAGAGGGGTGTGGTCACTGCCCACTCTGGGTAGGGCTTTCATAGAAGCCCCAGGGAAAATCCCATCCCAATCAGCAGTAACAAACACTCTATCTAAAGTGGCCATAATCAAGTTATCTTGATTATTAGCCCAGGTATACTTCCTCCCAGCATTTTTAATCTCAATGAGATCAAACTTGTTGATCCAGTCATTGAACAGGTCAGCCCAATGCTGATTAATATTCCCAGTATTTTTCTCACTATTATCTCTGACCAAGTTAAAGTCACCTCCCACCAATGTAGGGCCTGACCAACTGGCAAGAACACTATTGAGTTCATTGAGGAAATCTAGTTTGAACTCATCATAAGCAGAGCCATAAACAGAGATCAATCTCCACCTAATATCATTATGCTTAAATTTCAAAATACAAGAGATGCAAAAGGTGCCTATATCACACTGCGAAATGTCAAAACAATCTTGTTTTATGCCTACTAGGACACCTCCAGCAGTACTAGTAGCAGGTAGCCAATTCCACATAAAACCACTCCTAGAATCAATGGCATCTAGTTGTGGGATGGTGAAGTTGGCTTTCTTTGTTTCTGATAAGCAAATAAAATCAGGGCTACAAGCTTTTATAAGCTCTTGCACTCTAGTATTCTTAGCAGAGCCATTAAGGCCTCTAATATTCCAGAAAGCACCAATCATAAGAAATTATTGAGTTTTTTCCTACTTCTAGATAACACTTTTTTGTTCCTTTGGTGTGATACCTCCACCCAAGGAAGCTCACCCTCCTCCATATCTGAAATATCTTCAGTGTTGGGGGGAAGGTGTTCTTCAGTGTCATTTTTATTACTGATAAAATCCTCTCCATTAGCATCAGTACTAGGAGGGGGAAACAAGTCAGGGTTGTCTTTATGGAATTTAGACAACCTCTCAAGTTCAATTTGTTTAGTAATATCAATATTATTATAACAACTACTAGGATCACTCCCAAGGCATAATCCAGACAAATTAGCATTATGCAAGAGAAGATCATTATCTAAACAGGAAAAGGAATTGAGAGAAGGAGCATTAGTGCTACCTTTGGAGACTTCCAGATTTTGCACTTTTTTAATATCTTGGGCCTTAGCTATAGAGTTTTTGCCATCTCTCTTAATCCTGTTGCTCATCCTAGTGGCAACAACAGGGCCCTACTTCCCTCTGTCAGGCCTATTGGACTGAGGTTTTGGGAGCTGGGCATAACATAGTGGAAGTAGAAGGAGCAAGGGGATTGAAGCCAGTGTTAGTAGTGCCATTCATAACAGACTCAAACTGTCCCAGAAGACTGCTACCACACCCCACATAGTTGTGTTTATTGGCTACATCCAAGTAACTTTTGGTAACATGGGCTACCTGGCAATCAGACACCACATCAGTATCCAGAGGGGACTGCACAACAGGAGTGTGAGGATGGAGATAACCAACTCTGGTTTTAGAACCAATGGAGGTGGTGGGAGTTTTCTTGGTAAGCTGGTTGTTGTCTTGTTCCATATCTTCTCCAGGGAGATCATCATCACTATCCTTGTCCTCATCACTGTTCCTGTCAGTATTTTTATCTCCATTGTTCCCACTAGGGGGACCAGAAGGACCTCCAGGGTGGCTGTGAGAGGGGGAATCAGTAGCTATGTCATCATCCACCTCAAAATTGAGTAAATACAGCTCTTGTTGGATTTCAACCAGTCTATCTCTAGGGATCAGTTGAGGGTCTCTAACAACCACTTGAATTCTGACATTCTCATAGAAGCTTCTAAATATCTCATGCCAATCAACATTCACAATGACACCTAGAGAAGAAGCAATTTGAGCAATGACTGTCCAATAGCACCAAATTGGAGGAATACCAGTGACATTAATCCAGACTTCTTTTAAAGAGTCATATGGAGGTATTTCACCATGCCAGTCTTTGAAGGATATAGTTACACCAGATTTCTTCAAATTGATGGATTTAAAAGCAACTAGATCAGTGATTTTTTTGTTAGGAGGAAATCTGACCAGGAACTGAGTGTCATCATAAGCTCTGATCTGCCATGGCCAGTTGGTTTTCCACATGCTAACAAAGCATCTTTCTAGTTCCTCAGCAGTAATGTTACCTTCTTCCACAACAACTAGCCCAACATTACCAAAATTGAGCCAGTCACTATCTTTTTTGTCTCCAGCTTCAATGTGGAAGAATCCCAGACCATTATTGGCACTTCCCCAGAATTGAGCAGCTGGATATGGTTCATACCACTTGGGGCAAGCATCCATATGGTGTCCTGGTGTTTTGCAAATAAAGCATATCTTGAGGATAGAGCACATTCCTAGAAAATGTCCAGGGAGGCCACAGTTGTAGCAAATGGTGCCAATGTACTTAGGATCTACCATGAACTCCTCAGAATCAGTAGCACCTTGTCTAGCAACACTATCCATGGTCCCAGCAGCAGCAGTGTTGGTTTGCTTTTTTGGCCCTGTCCTGTTTTTCTTCTTGTTCTTTCCAGTTCCACCTTGTCCACTCCCTCCAGAAGCACTTCCTGCACTAGCTGGCTGTTGTGGGTGTTGAAACTGAACAGGGAGATTTTGAGGTATATAGGGAAAGTGGAATTGTGGTTGCTGCATCCAGGGGGACATTTGAGGGTACTAAAAGTTGGGTGCAGAGAAACCAGGATACATCTGGTTCATGGCAGGGTGCATCAGATTAGTAGAGCTGGACCCAATGGGGATGATAGGAGGTTTGGCAAAGATTGACAGGGGAGGGCCTTGCTGGCTTGCCGGAGGAGGTGGGTTTGGTGCAGGGGCACCGAGCGGAGGCGTAGCCACTGGCGGGGGGGGGGGGGGGGGGCAGGTGAAGGAATAGCAGGCCGGATAGCATCATTGCGACCACGGCCGCCTCCGCTCCTACCTCCTCTAGGCCTAGGTTGCCCGGCTCCAGCCATCTGCTTCGCAACAGCAACAAAGGGGATCTTGCATGTTTTCTTCGACCAGCAATCTCAAGAGAAGCTAAATTGCTTAGGCTCAAAGAGGTGATCAGAGGGGCCAGCAGGAAAACAGTCAGCAGCCGAGAAATTCCCAGAAATGAATAAGTCTCGCCGAATCCAGACTAGGTTTTGGTTGCTATGGGGGCCATGGCAGTGGGGCGGGCGGCGATGAACCCTAGTGGAGTGGGGATCAGGACGGCTGTCAAGCGGAGAGATATAGGTCACGAGGCTTCCTAGAGCCCTCGACTCAGCGGTCAGGATCGAATTGGAATGGATCGGATGGCCACCACGACCAGTGAGGCTGACACTGGGGCCCCGCCCCAAAATCCCCTTCCCCTGAACTCCAATCCTCACCGGAGAAGGGACAACAAACAGCGGCGGCGACGTAGCACACCGTCGACTAGGAATCCGAACAGTACTACAACAAAGAAGAGTACAATCAGAGTCTCGATAGTTAACAGGATTCGCCGTCCTTGGAGGCCACGTGCTCTACAAGTCTCTTCCCTGAATAGGTTTGGTCCCCTTCTCCGTGCTCAGCAGGCTAACATCTGGATGCTCAGCAGGCTAACATCTGGACCTCCGCCAATCGATCCATCATGAGCACCAATCTGGCTTAATCTCGAATCGACGCCGGTGGCCAGGTCGAGATGCCTTGGAGCGGCGCACCCGATTGCACCACCCCCAGCAAGCCTTCCCATCTCATCGATCTGCGGGGATCCTCTGATTTTGCCTACGCCCTCGCCCACTGCATGTATGTTGTCGACGTGGAGTGCGGGAAGGGAGGCATCCTCAGCCTCTCCGTCACCGTCGCTTCGTCGTAGATACGCCTTGCTAGATTCCTCTGTTCTTCTTTTGCACTCGAGCGGCAAGCATCCGCAAACCTTGTTGCCGCAGCTTCCGTCTCCGGATCTCTCGCCGCCACCACCGCCTGATCCGCCGCTTTGAGATCCTGAATCTGGCAAATCCACGCCGCAGCAGCGGCGCGAATCCTCTTCGCTCGATCCACCCACCCCGGAGTTCCCATCGCCATGAGTACTGCCTGCGGGAGAGGCGAGATCAATCTCACCAACTCGGCGCAGTTCTCCTGAACTCGAGCGGGGGAGGGGAACAGGGGAGGTGTGGCGGCCGGAATCGCCGGATCCAGTCTCCGCCGCCGTGGAGGCATCTCGCATGGGCGGCGCAGCTAGATCTGTGGTGGGGGCAATGACGAGGGGGAGGAGTGGAGTCGCCGTGGTTGCGGGGGCGGGGGAGCCCTCTCTCTCAAAATTGCTTGTTTATCAGGATATCCCCCTTTCATTTTCCTTTTCTTTTTGCTATTTATCGCAATATTTTTTACATATGATAAATCAACATATATGTGTGTGTGTGTGTGTTTGGTGATTTGTTGATCTTCTGGTCATCCAAACGCCAACCCACGGTGTCTGCAGAGGATGAATACCGTGCTGTGGCAAATGTGGTGGCTGATTGTTGGCTACAGTAGCTCTTGGGTGAGCTCGTACTGACAACCTCGTACTGGCTACGGTTGTCAGTACACTTGCATCCTCCGTACTGACAACCTCCGTAGCCTGTATGCAGTGTGGAGTGCGTGCATGTGTTCATGTGTTCGCCGCTTCATCTTTCTATTCCTGGACGAGGTGTCCAGGTAATATGTCCCATTGTCCCTCACATCTGTTGTGCACCGCTTCATGATGTGCCTGTGCGGGATCTCCTCCAAATTAAGAACATCCATAACCTGCAAGCACCGGCCAACAGAGCTATCATTCACACGCGCATCATCAAATGAATTGGTATTCTGCGCATGTCTTAAGAGTATCTCCACTCGCCCCCCCCCCCCCCCCCCACCCCTCCCCCAACATGCCCCCAGGGCTTCTTTTTTAGCGCCGACGGCGAAAAATCGGTCTAGTCGTGCTCCCAGGTCCTTGTTTGTCACCGGTTTCGGCCGAAAAACAGCCGGTGAACCCGTGTCGAACCCCTCCCCCCCCCCCCCCCCCCCGGGGCGCCGGCCGGAGCGGAAAGGAGCGTGGGTCCGCTCTGTCAACGACAGACGGGCCTTTTCCCGCCGTTCCCTTACTTTTCCCTCCATTTTCGCATTGCTTCCCGCCCCCCTTCTGCCCCGCTACTCCTGCCATTCTCCTCCCGCTCCCTGCCATCCGTCCGCCATGCCACCGAAGAAGTATTCGGCCCCTCACGCCGCTGCCGCTGCCGATTCCACCCAACCGAAGCAGAGGAAGCCGAGGGCGCGGATGGCAAAACCACCGGGCATGTCGAACACCGAGTGGAGGACGGAGGTTCAGCGCCGGGAGGCTGTCACCACCGACCGGCGGAACAGGCTGAACACCAAGAAGGCCCGGGACACGGCCACGTCGGCGGCGGCGGAGCAGACAGAGGCGTCTCGCGCACGGATGATGAATCCACCCGGCGGCCACTGCCTGCATGCTACGTGGAGCCAATAGAGCGTCGCGTCGCCGGCCAACTTCTCACCGCCGCCGCCCTGGGGGTACGCACCCTCACCTGGCTACTTCGACGGCGACGCGCGTGATGGATTCAACCCAACATCACCTTTCCACATGGCGCGCCGCCACGTGCCTCACCCACCAGTTTGAACCCCGACCAGCGCACTCCCTCGCCCGCGTTCGCCGACCTCCAGTACCACCCGAACAACTACTCGCCGCCGGCGTACACAGCCTCGCCGATCCCGCCTCTATGTTGTGGCGCCCTGCCCTCCTCACAAGCCTCGGCGTCACATTTCGGAAACCCTGACGCGACGGACGCCGGCATGGAGGAGATCATCACGAGCGGCTCGGTCGCCGCCGCCTCCTACCCTGGGTTCAACGTGCAAGACGACACAATGGACACGACCGGCGACATGGATGACGAGCTTGACGACGCGGAGGAGGAGGAGGAAGAGGAGGAGGAGATGGAGCCGGCGTCGGCGAGGAAAGGAAAAAAAGAAGCGGGAGGCCAATGCCAGGATGGGCGAGCCGCACGTCAAGTGGACGTCCAAAGAAGACGAGTGCCTCGCCGAAGCATGGAAGACCGTCAGCATCGACCCGGTCACCGGCGCGAACCAGAACGCCGACACGTATTGGAGGCGCATCAAGTCGGCGTTCGATGAGCGCAAGCTTGTCGACCCCTACTTCGCCACCATCCACATGCAGCGCGGCAAAAAGGCCATGTCGAACCATTGGGCGATCATCCAGGCGGCCTGCGACAAATGACATGGTACCGTCGAGGAGATCACGGCTCGCCAGGAAAGCGGCTCCAACATCGAGGATCAGGTATGTACAGCCGCCGGCTCTCACTTCTTTTCGCCGTGTACGTCACGCGCAGATGGTTCGGATGTTCACCATGTACCGCAAGGACAGCAGCGACCAAGAGTTCAAGTTCCTTCACGTGTTCTCCCGGATTGAGTCATGCGAGAAGTGGAGGGATGTCCGGCGCATCCTCGCCATGGCCAAGCAGACGTACAAGTCGGATGCGCCCGCCCCGGGGGCGGTGGATGGGCGCCCTGACGGCAACAAAAGAGCCAAGACGATGAAGGACGCCGCACCGGCTGCCGAGCGGCTGCAATCGTCAATCGAGCAGTTCATCGCCGACGCCAAGAACAAAGCCATCAAGAGGGAGGAGAAATCCGGCGCGCGGTGGTCGGCGTTGATGACGAAGCAGAACGTGAAGCTCGACCTACTCCGGACCAACGTCGCCGCGGAGAAGAGGAACACCGACCTGGCGTTCTTGATGGGGGCGGACATGTCGACGATGGACGAGCAGGTCAAGGTGTGGTACCTGGCGGAGCGCGGCCTCATCTTGAACCAGATGCCTTCGACCACCGCGCCTACGCCCATGCCGACCCCAACGCCGCCGCCCAGCCCGAGGGATGATGCCACGCCGACGCCCAGCACAGAAGCCACGCCGACGCCGAGCACGCCTACGCCGGCCAGTCCCACGGCGGAGGAGCCCGTCGTTTGATGCATTCCTTTGTCTACGCGTCCTTCCTTTTGAACGCCGAACTTTCGAGTATGTTTGATCGCCGAACTATGGCACGGTAATCGCCGAACTTTGTGGCATATCGCCGTTGATCGCCGAACTTGTGGCTTTTTTGGCAGCGGGAAAAGGCAAGTTTGAATTTATGTGCGTCTTGGGGCCGAAACCTGCGGGCGCCGCTGGAAACGGGATCGCCCCTAGGGCGAAAAAACCACCGGCGCATGGGCCAAAAAGCAAACGCGGGGTGCGCTGGGGGGCCGAACGAGTGAAGATGCTCTTACACTCACGACATGGTGGCACAATATTCCCATGTGCCCGACCTGACCACACTGACACTTTGAATTTCTCGTATCATTGTGACTAAACAGTACACTTGTGGCGTGTCTATGTCTCGTTTACAACCCCCCGCTCTAGGAAACCTAGCGCCGCCGCCAGCCCCCCCGCTCCCCTGCTTCACCGCCGCTGGAGGGGCTGCCAGCGAAGTCTGCGCGTGCCCCAGGGAAGGTGGCGGCGGGACGTTTCCCCTCTTCGCGGTGTTGCGTGCGTGTTGTCTGCATCAGCCTGAGCTCGGGCGAGATGCAGGGCTGCGGGAGCGGCGTCAGCGCAGGGAGAGGCCGAATCCTGGCTGGATCTAACTTCTCCGCCTTTGTTGACCGACTTCGATGTGGTGCGCGCCACATCAGCAGGCAGTGCTTGGCAGCTCCATGGTGGGGTCGAGGACGTTGGTTTGCGGCGGGCGGCGGCGAGGTGGGGCTCGGTGGCTCCGTGGTGGGGCTGCTAGCTCCGGCTAGATCCCGGGGCAGCGGCCCCGGAATGGCGGAGGATGTGTCGGCGGCTGTGGATTCGTGACGGGCGATGCGGCGGCCATGGTGTTGGACGATCCGTGCACAAGATGTTTGATGGAGGTTATTTGAACAGATCTGGGTGAAAACCTGCTCTCGGCTACTGTCAAGGCCGGCGATGGCGGCGCTATTCGGTGACGTTCCCTTTTTTAAGGCATCACGGTTGAGAAGTTTCAGGCCACTATCTGCTACCTCCGGGGGAAACCCTAGATCAGTAGATCGAGTGATGGCTTCATTCTTGGAGGTGTACACGGGCTCGAGGGACCAGTGGACGACATCTTTGATGAAGCGGTGCTTCATCCTATACATTGATGATGACGTATCTCGGCGGCGTGGCGCAGTGGAGACTCGGCGTCCCATGTATAGTGACGGACTCGCGTAGGAGGGCGACGCTGTTGGGTAACGTAGTAATTTCAAAAAATTTCCTACGCACACGCAAGATCATGGTGATGCATAGCAACGAGAGGGGAGAGTGTTGTCTACGCACCCTCGTGAGACCGAAAGCGAAGCGTTATAACAACGCGGTTGATGTAGTAAATGCGTCTTCACGATCCGACCGATCCAAGTACCGAACGCACGGCACCTCCTAGTTCTGCACACGCTCAGCTCGATGGCGATCCCCGGACTCCGATCCAGCAAAGCGTCGGGGATGAGTTCCGTCACAAGACGGCGTGGTGGCGATGATGATGCTCCACCGACGCAGGGCTTCGCCTAAGCTCATGACGATATGACTTCTCCGGCGCAGTGCTTCGCCTAAGCTCCGTGACGATATGACCGAAGTGGAATATGGTGGAGGGGGGCACCGCACACGGCTAAGGAACGATCCGTAGATCAACTTGTGTGTCCATGGGGTGCCCCCTGCCCCCGTATATAAAGGAGGGAGGGAGGAGGAGGCCGGCCCTAGGAGGGGCGCGCCATGGGGAGTCCTACTCCCACCGGGAGTAGGATTCACCCTTCCTAGTCCAACTAGGAGTCCTTCCATGTATTAGGAGTAGGAGACAAGGAAGGGAAGAGAGAAGGGAAGGAAGGAGGGATGCGGCCCCTCCCTAGTCAATTCGGACTAGGCCATGGGCGCGCGGCCTGCCCTAGGCAGCCCTCTCTCTTTCCCGCAGGGCCCAATAAGGCCCAATACTTCTCCCCGGCGAATTCCGTAACTCTCCGGTACTCCGAAAAATACCGAATCATTCGAACCTTTCCGAACTCCGAATATAGTCGTCCAATATATCGATCTTTACGTCTCGACCATTTCGAGACTCCTCGTCATGTCCCCGATCTCATCCGGGACTCCGAACTCCTTCGGTACATCAAAACTCATAAACTCATAATATAACTGTCATCGAAACCTTAAGCGTGCGGACCCTACGGGTTCGAGAACTATGTAGACATGACCTAGAACTATTCTCGGTCAATAACCAATAGCGGAACCTGGATGCCCTATTGACTCCTACATATTCTACGAAGATTTTATCGGTCAAACCGCATAACAACATACTTTGTTCCCTTTGTCGTCGGTATGTTACTTGCCCGAGATTTGATCGTCGGTATCCAATACCTAGTTCAATCTCGTTACCGGCAAGTCTCTTTACTCGTTACGTAATGCATCATTCCGTAACTAACTCATTAGCTACATTGCTTGCAAGGCTTATAGTGATGTGCATTACCGAGAGGGCCCAGAGATACCTCTCCGACAATCGGAGTGACAAAACCTAATCTCGAAATACGCCAACCCAACATGTACCTTTGGAGACACCTGTAGTACTCCTTTATAATCACCCAGTTACGTTGTGACGTTTGGTAGCACCAAAGTGTTCCTCCGTAAACGGGAGTTGCATAATCTCATAGTTACAGGAACATGTATAAGTCATGAAGAAAGCAATAGCAACATACTAAGCGATCAAGTGCTAGGCTAACGGAATGGGTCATGTCAATCAGATCATTCTCCTAATGATGTGATCCCGTTAATCAAATGACAACTCATGTCTATGGTTAGGAAACATAACCATCTTTGATTAACGAGCTAGTCAAGTAGAGGCATACTAGTGACACTCTGTTTGTCTATGTATTCACACATGTATTATGTTTCCGGTTAATACAATTCTAGCATGAATAATAAACATTTATCATGATATAAGGAAATAAATAATAACTTTATTATTGCCTCTAGGGCATATTTCCTTCAGTCTCCCACTTGCACTAGAGTCAATAATCTAGTTCACATCGCCATGTGATTTAACATCAATAGTTCACATCTATATGTGGTTAACACCCATAGTTCACATCGACATGTGACCAACACCCAAAGGGTTTACTAGAGTCAGTAATCTAGCTCACATCGCTATGTGATTAACACCCAAAGAGTACTAGGTGTGATCATGTTTTGTTTGTGAGAGAAGTTTAGTCAACGGGTCTGCCACATTCAGATCCGTATGTATTTTGCAAATTTCTATGTCTACAATGCTCGCACGGAGCTACTCTAGCTAATTGCTCCCACTTTCAATATGTATCTAGATTGAGACTCAGAGTCATCTAGATTAGTGTTTAAAATTGCATCGACGTAACCCTTTTGACGAACCTTTTCACTTCCATAATCGAGAAACACATCCTTATTCTACTAAGGATAATTTTGACCGCTGTCCATTGATCTACTCCTAGATCACTATTGCACTCTCTTGCCAAGCTTAGTGGTAGGGTATGCAATAGATCTGGTACACTGATATGACATACTTTATAGAACCTATGGCTGATGCATAGGGAATGACTTTCATTCTCTTTCTATCTTCTGCCGTGGTCGGGTTTTGAGTCTTACTCAATCTCACACCTTGTAACACAGGTAAGAACTCTTTCTTTGACTGTTCCATTTTGAACTACTTCAAAATCTTGTCAAGGTATGTATTCATTGAAAAAACTTATCAAGCGTCTTGATCTATCTCTATAGATCTTGATGCTCAATATGTAAGCAGCTTCACCGAGGTCTTTCTTTGAAAAAACTCCTTTCAAACACTCCTTTATGCTTTGCAGAATAATTCTACATTATTTCCGATCAACAATATGTCATTCACATATACTTTATCAGAAAGGCTGTAGTGCTCCCACTCACTTTCTTGTAAATACAGGCCTTTCCAAAAAGTCTGTATAAAATCATATGCTTTGATCAACACATCAAAGCGTATATTCCAACTCCGAGATGCTTGTACCAGTCCATTGATGGATCGCTGGAGCTTGCACATTTTGTTAGCTCCTTTAGGATTGACAAAACCTTCTGGTTGCATCATATACAACTCTTCTTTAATAAATCCATTAAAGAATGTAGTTTTGACATCCATTTGCCAGATTTCATAAAATGTGGCAATTGCTAACATGATTCGGACAGACTTAAGCATCGCTACAGTTGAGAAAATCTTATTGTAGTCAACACCTTGAACTTGTCGAAAACCTTTTTGTGACAAGTCGAGCTTTG